>JAQFXU010003412.1:0-16326 GCA_034693705.1 Spatulosminthurus flaviceps | reverse complement strand
CATTGAGAAAAAATCTATTAACCCGAACCCGATTTTAGCCCGATCGAATATTTTATTTACAGCCCGAACCCGGTCTACACCCGGTGTTCGCAGGCCCGAACCCGTGTTCGGGTCGGGCCGAATAGGAAAGCCCGGTTTCGGGCCCCACCCTTACTCCCTGCCCACAAACAAATATTGTGGACCCAAATATCGTAAATAGCATGGACAAATTAAGACGTAGTATTATTGGCAAGAAGGTGTAGATGATCATATTTTCTAACGCGTTGAATTTCTAAACTAGGAAATAGAAAAAAAGCTTATTCAATATTGCATCTTGTTGTTGTTTGTTTGTGAGACTCTGCGCACCCAAAAAGTTCTCCGCAGGCAGAAGAGCATTATAAAGTCAAATACTGATAAGGGTGTGTGTTTACATATGTAATGTTAGATACTGCGAGTATAGCAAAGTGATATAAATGCATCTACTTTTACTCGCGGTGATCTGCACTCATAGTAGTACTTGTATTTATGCAGATATAAATACCCACGAAAAATTAATCCCATTGTAGTCAATGTTAGTCCATACAGTCAAGATGATGGTAGTCATTCTTTGAAGGATACTTTGGCGTGTATACTTTCCTTTGAAACTTGTCAGGATGGAGTGAGCTTGGAGCAAAAGCAAGTTAGAGAGCAATAAGCAAGTTAAGGTCATCAAGTCAAGCCTTAGAAACTCACAATCAGTAGTATTATAAACGAAAAGAAAGATTCTTTTCACGAGTCTCTTATGAGATGTTATATTGAGCTAGTGAAGTGATATACGCTTATAATGGCACAGTCACATTTACTACTTTTAGAAGTATTTCTAGTGTACCGTAACCGCATTTATTTGTACTGCATCCATCCTTGCGGAGTATACACGTATATGAGAAGGATGGTAAATAGAATAAAAGCTAGGACTCCGAGCAGTGTGTGGTTAATAATTATATGGGTGGAACTAATAGTACTATCGTAAATTGAGCCACGTACGTCGCTAAAATCCACTAAGTTAATGACCACCGGTAATATCAGAAAATGAGTCTTTTATCTCCTCCTCATGTTCAAACTTCCCAAGTTCTCAAACAATTTGTTCACCTATTTTCAAAATTATTTACACATGGAACTTTTGTCAACAAGAAGAACTTTGCCAACCAACCCGTGTTTCATTAGCTGTATGTACATATACATCTGTTAATTTGAGCCGGGCATGTATTGTTCTTATTCTTAAGTGCTAAAATCTAACCGGGTGTAATAATTCAAGCGTTTTGATAGCATGTATATGCAATGTCGTACGTTTCGTGCATGCATACTAAATTAAAGTTAGCATTTTTATCTCTCTAATATGTACATTCATTCAAATTCCGTGGTCAAGTGTACAGCAGTATTCATAAAAAATCGGCAAAAAATCAAAAAATGTTATCTAATGGTCTCAAGGATGGAAAGCAGAGGAAAATATTTGAACTATGGGTTATAAATTCACATTACATATATTATATGTTGCAGGCTATTTTAATTTTACAACCGACAAAAAAATGAGTTTGCGTGTAAACTGTACAGTGTAGAGGAAATATGAGCGATAATTTTGCAATGAGGAGAGTATTAAAAATATACAATGTCGGCTAAGGAGCACTTAAGTGAGTATCTGGAAAGGATTTTAAAAGTAAAAGTGAGTAAGGATAAAATTTTAGGAGGTCATGCAGTGTGATTTTTACAGTTATTTTTAATAACTTCAAATGTGTAGTCTTCACTTCCAAAAAGTACATCTACTATATACTGGTGATTCCAAAATTATTCGCAGATGCTCAGTCATGTACCTCGTGATGACAGATACGTACGGCATCATTGAATTTCATTGTATTAATGTAGGTGGATTTCTATCCTTTCGTACTATAGAAATAAAGGACCAGATTAGGAAAAAATTGGGTTCGTTTTTACCTCATACTAGGTTTAAATAAAGATGTAGATATACATATGTATATATATACATGCCAAAAGTAACTAAAATAAAGTGAGAGGTAGTGAAGCCAGTTACGGACTATATTTATATGCAAGAATTTGCTGAGAAATTACCTTGCGTGAGTTGGATTAAAGATGTATCAGAAACAGTCATTAAAATATAGGAATATATGGAAAGAATAAAGTATCCACCGACTGTGTGAGATTCTCCAACAGAGCAAGTACATAAGTATACTAAAGAGTATAAATAAAGTAGCATTATTACGTGTTTGCTTTCTATAAAAAGTAAACTAAATGCATCAGCAGCTCGCAATACAGAGTACAGACAGTAAGTATAAGTTAGGATTAGGAAACCCTGCAGTGTTACACTAACCGTGATAGCATCGATCCTGTGAGCATCAATGAACGTGAATAATTTCCTCTTCAGATTCTCTTTCATCCTTACACTTATTAAAACTATATACATCTCTCCCTCTTATTGTTAGTTAGTTTGTTACAGCTCTTTGCGTACATACACATTCGACCTTTTAGCGTGCATCGAAACAACGAAATGTATGTATCATTAATTATTATAATATCTAAAGGGCTACTTCCACGTAATAAAAATCTAGAACTGTGTTTTTGGCTAGAGTCCTTCCTATCTATCTACTCAACTGCCACGGACTTACTACTGCAATTCGTGCCAACTACAATCGCACACTCTGGTATGTGCTCATCCTGCATCTATAAATTAATACATATGCTTATTACAAACTTCCATTGCTCGTCTCTCAAACTATAGCATACAGAAAAGACCAATCTGTAGCAGTAACTACAGTGAAGTGTATGTTTGATTCCTATATAATTATTAAGCTCATTGCAATTATTATCCTGACAGAAACATTTACTATAAAATAATAATAATAGTTGTAATAATTTTACAGAGCAACATATACTTTGTCATGATCCGTCACAAATCCTCTCTCTCTCTCTCATTGCTGTATATGTACGTACCTTACTATGACATTCAAAAATCCCCAGCCCGATTTTACAAATGTCGAATGTTGTTGATACATAAATAAATTACTAGCAATAAAAATGGACGCAAGAAAAAAAACTGGGTATGTATTTACCCAGATCACGATTCTATATACTACGGATGATCAAAGACGACCACGTATATTGTACACTGCTCCACATTTCTATGTACCCTATGTGGAAGTTACAAGGAGAGGAACACAAAGAAAAACAAAATGAAAACAAAGTCCTGTTTTCCAAACCTATGTAGAAATCATGTGGCTTGAAAACTCTGTTCCTTTATATAAGAGTCTTGCATCCATCCATTCCATCCACATACTGTGCTCAACCCCAATCCTTAGCCAAGTTACAAACTGACTGACTGACTGAGAGTAAAACCCTATATTCTCCTTAAGTATAGCTACAAGAAAAAAAATTCTCTTCATCCATCCTCTCCTTGATCAAGAGAGTTTGTACTATTTTTCCTACTACTAGTACTAACTTCCAAAGTGTTGTGTGTATGTTTTTAAAGTGCAGTAAAAACGACTACTAGTTTTAGCACTGAATAGAAGGCTGAAACGCTCACACAAGGAAATCGCTATAAACTCCAAGTATTTAAACACATTCAAAACAACTTTGCTTTTGTTCCTCTTAACTTCATGTATGTTGTATGTATATTCACCATTCACCATAACATTGCTTGTAGTATGCTGTATTAACCAGAACCCAGGCTCAAACACCATAATATAATAATAGCTACACGGCTACATATGCATATATATATGCCCAACAAGTATTGTAAGCTTGTTGTTCCTTTAAACCATGACTGAAAAAAATGTGAAACTGCAAACCAACAATGAGCAATAACAAGTATCCCTAGAATGTACATGTAATATTGCAGTAAGTACAAATAGAAGAGCTAACTTAGGCAGCCGAAACCACCTTTTCCTAAATTGCAACAGTTCATACCCATCATCCCCAAAAACTACAATCTACAATCTAAACAATAATATAATACAAGGCAAAAGACCAGCGAAATAAAACCTCAGCTCACTATGCAGCTGCTCAATTTTTTTAATGATTCTTAAAAGTGAAGAAAGCTAGTCACTTTACTTTTAGCATTAGTACCTACAACATCAAACAGCCAAATTCCATCAGACAGCATAATCACCCTCGCATGTGCTATTTACACACATGCATACGTAAACTAACATAAATATAAATTGTCCTAATGCATCTCATACAGATATATACATATTACCTACCAAACTACAAGTGGCACTAGCACAAATAATTTTCATAATGTGTCATCCTCATTTGTCGCAAAAATTCTCGTAAAATTGTCCCGTCCCTTTAAATCACTTGCCCATGTTCTCTCATCACGTAACCTCAACAAAGGTCCAACTTTTACTTACTCTCCCCCAATTTCATCCTCTCTCTCTCTCGCTCTACTACTCTTAACTTCTTCTACGTGCAAAACCCAACACTTCCAATGGCTCCAAAATCTTCTACGCAACCCCGTACACATTGGAAATACACCTATTAATACCTACGCACTCCCTATATACGATACCCCTCTTTTCAGCAGGCAATCCTTTTTACGATTTTTCTTACCCAGAAACATATGTAAGCCCAAAGCCAAACGTCTTCCCATGACTTATAAAATGTCCTTCATTCTGACACACGGTCTTATTCCCAAAGCCAAGAAATTAGAAGGAAATGCAAGTCAAAGCTTAGAGGGAACGAGAGTATTATTTCTTTTTTTATTCATTTTTCTTAGTTGATGCCAAAAATATTTAAAAATTTCATTTCCCGATTAAATGTATACATCCCTTCCCTGTGTATGAGCAAACGTCAAATTAACCAATGCTTCAAGTTATATGGTAAAAGGTATCAGCACGGAACACTCTACTACTTCAATATAATATACATACGCACGCATCTATTACGCACACCACTGCACTATATGCTCCCAAGTATGTCATATACATACAATGAAAGGATGCATTGCGGAATACACAAGAGCCCACTCCTTCAATATCCAAACGGCTTCTTTTAAGAATCCCTCTCCTCACAAATCTCCCGTTTAGAAACATTCTCTTTAACCACACAAAAATATTTCAATAAAACTACCTCCAAGAGCATGTGTTAGGGCTAGGCACTTGCTATTACTAGTTTGTATTTCTTTTGATAATTATTTATTATTTACTTGAAAATAAATTTGTAATCCCCATTTTGACTCTTAACCCAGACCCGTCAACTAGAGGTTTGAGTGCGTACGTGACGTCGCACACTGTAGAGCTCCAGGCAGCAACCAAGCCAATGTTAAAGTACAGAGCAATTCACTGCAAGTTTTAGGGCTCTAGCCTCATTGCCATAATGTGAGTGAACCAAGTTCAGGAAAGACCCAGCGCAAGGTTGGCTATGGAGGAAACGCAGGGCTTTTAGCCTTATATTCAACATACATAGGTTCTTGGGGCTCTCTAATATGTTGAGTCCTAACGTGTACATGCTAAACTGTAGGACTTCAATGCATACTTGCAGTATGGAGTAAAGTGTGCTATAGCGAGGAAATAGCAAGAAATTATATGCCCTGACATACGAGCAGCTGGCAACACAGTGCTTGACGAAAACCTGGGGAGGATTTAAAGGTTCATTTAAACCGAATCGGAGGTCAAACTTAATCAAAATGTTAATTTTTAGTAAGTCAAATCATTTTGGTTGAAGTTAGGATTTTTAGAAGGACAAAACGGGAAATATTTCGTGAAGATTTGGAGGTAAAACTGCAGGGACTAGATGTGAGAGCGGAGGAGTGGGAAGTGATGGGAGTTGTATTTAAGCGAAGTGAATTTTCCTGCTTTCCTTCAGTGTGTCAGGAAACTTCCAAGTGAAAACAGTTTTGTCCAATGAAGTAAGAATTCTTATGGCTTTTTTTCACTTGTATCTTTGTATATTCTTCTAGTATACTTATAACGTACATATTAATTTTGAGAAACAAATTTTTATTTGACTGTCATCTTTTTTTGGGAAAGAATTTTATTGATAGAGAGGGGATTCACTCGGATATTAATATTGAGTGATTTGATTTTGAATTTGAAGGTTCAGTGTGAAATTCGCATTAAAACCACATTGTCTGAGCATAGTTTGGCATGGAACTTGAAGGAAAAAGTGTCGAGGATAGAATTGCGCCCAACGTGTTCGAGTTGGGGGTTGTGGAGAGTGGTGGTGGACGGGGTATTGGCTGTAGTAGCTCACTGGGCTCGGGCTCCTACCATCCGTACCATCAGTATCAGCAGAATAAAGTAAGCAGTAGCAACGGGAGTGGAGGAAGGAACAGCCGAAGAAGATCTCTCCCACCGTCACCCTTTACCACGACTACCACAGCCACAGCTATAACGACGACTTGCACGGAAGATGCAAGTTTACTAGAGAATCTTCGCCACCCACAACCAACAACGCAGCAACATTATCAGACTCCGGTGAAAAATTCGAGGAAAATGCGACGCTACAATAAGAAATTGGGGAAAAGGCTACGAAGGGCGACTCAGGCTGCCCCGAATAATAACAATGAGTTCCTTATGCAAGAACATGATCCTCTCTATCATTTGGATGGGGACCATGCAACGGAGGAGGACTCGAACTCTGATGAGCAAAATCAGGAGCATCCGGACTTACACCAGCATCGTTCGCACAGATACTCGTCGAGTCCGGAAGAGGATGAGGAGGACTTCCTCACAAGAGACTTTTCCAATGCCTATGAGGTGGTTCATGCTGAGAGACTGTATAGCATGAGCAAGAACCAGTTGATTCATGAGTACCAGCTGATGGAGGAGAGAGTGGAATTTCTGGAGAGTAAACTAAGATCTGCCTTATTAGAGAGAGAGAATCATCGGAATGACATGAGAAAGTCCGAGGCCATTCCCGTCCCTATGTCAAATGGTGGGAGCAATCGTGCCAATGACTCCCTCCTGTCAAGTAGTACGAGTTCCCTGGTTGAGGATGAAGATGAGGACCGATTCCAATTTATTTATACTTGAAGAGTGTAAATAATTTCGTACGAAAGGATGCAACTATATTATTTCGAGTGGATGAATTGGAGAGTGTGAGCGGTTGACTTCAGCATCAATCCATGTGAAGATTTAACGAAAACTGGTACAAGATTATGTTATATATAAAGCAAGTCTCAACATCCCCCCACCTGTTCAGTATATAATAATTAATTATTATTATATCTTTAATATATTTACCTATTCGTTTCATGTGCATAAATATGAACCCCAGCCCTGTTTTACATACTGTATGGTAACTTTTCGCATATAATCTCGTGTACTACTGGCGGAAATCTATAATCATATTAAGTATATGCATTGAATCCATCTCTGAATTTATACTATATAATCGCGACTTAAGAGAAACAATATATATAGCCTTGTTATATATGTATGTGTACATACTATGATACCTGATCGCATTTATTTTATTATACTTGCATTTTATTATTTATAATTTTACCCCTTTCCGCTCCCTATTTAACTTTTTAGTTCTACTTGATACCCTTTTCCAATTAAAATTTAATGTACCGTTATCATACGTTCAAGTACATTTTCCCAATGTTTTTAGAATACTGATTGTCCTTCGTATTTTCGTGTTAAATTATTCTACTGCAAGTGCCCATTCGCTGTTATTGTTTTCGCTATTTAGGAAATGTAATGCATATATATGTATTTTTGGGGAATGGTTTTTAGTAATTTTCAAAATTAGTCATAATAATTCAAAAAATTTTCGGGTTTTGGTATTTATACGAGGCAAAATATTTTTTCCCACTTTACCTATTCATACAAGTCGCATATATAAATATTATGTTTATTTATATATATTGGTGATTTTTGATTGTTATATGACATCTTTACCTTCGCCTTACGTTGTCCCTTTGATTATCTTTGACTATATACCTTGACTTTTTGCTGTTATTGGAATTTTATTTGTATTTTTTCATGTAATGGTTATAGTAGCGACCTGCCTGAATAGTGCAATTTTTTAAAGACTCATAATTTACAAGGAAGTCATCTATATATAGTTATAAAAGACTTATTTTGTTGGTAATTATATAACTAAACATATATATATACATATATACAATAAATACTAGAGATTATGCTTTATTATTATGAATAATGTGAGCTATCACTTGGGTGGTTACATCCTGTTATGTTTTCATATTTATTTTAGTTGACAACAATGACTTTTGTTGTTAGTAGTACGAATAATTTTATTTCATCCGCAGTTTACGGGGAAGTGATAATAGAAGTTACTTCTCGGGGAATATTAATAATTCTCTTTGAGTAAATGTACATTAGACGAATACATACACATACATCTTTCAACACTTCTTCGAACTGTTATCCTTTATTTGGTGGAGCGAACATATATTCTGAAAATATGCGTTCATCAGCACTTTTGGTAAATGGATTTTTTAAGTGTGGGGATTTTTTATAACGAATGTGTACCTTTTATTCATGTGTTCTGGAAATGTTTACTAATTACAAAGGGTAAACTTTTATGAAGACTGTAGGGGATTTACTGTAGAGAAAATACAGCCATGGTTTATTATTTTTGGTTTCTATAAATAAATGGATATTTTTCCATGTTTGCGAGTACTAACAGGTGACGCTGTGTGTAGAGTTATTTTCCATTCTGGCATTTCTCATTCTCAAGTGTGTGTATATAATGTGGTGCTGTAATCGCATAAATACTATTACTGATTGCATCCAGGCTATTTAGATAACGAAGGGAAATTATCAAAAAATTGCGAAACTGGAGGAACTGACATCTTTTCGTTTCGAATCTTTGAAATTTTCATAATGTTCGCAACCGTACGTTAGCTGAGCTGTTTTGTGATTTTTCTATTCATATATAAACGTGGAATGGTGGAATTGTTAAAATTTAAGGGTTTAAATTCGAGTTATATTAGCTTATCAATAAAATTTTAGTTTCATTTTTATCTACGACGTGAGGTTGTATTTTGTACTGATGGATATATAATAATTAATAGCAGTGTTGTTCTTTACTTGCGTAAGTCAGGTACTGCATGACAAACTCACAGGATACTTTTATTGTAGGTTTCATAAAAGAAATGCTGGGATTATGATATTTTTATATCATGACTGATTCCACCGTGAAAGTCATTAAGGTTACAATAAAATAGTTTTTCAACCTAAATGCATGTAAAGAGGCTGACAGGACATTTTTGAGAATTATTAATGTTTTTGAATTCTATGTGTAGAAACTAAAGCGAGGACTAATGGTTAACCACACCATTTGCTCATTACGGAAATGGAATGGTAGCTATGTATATGTATGCTTTGCAGAAATAGTGCAAAGGGTCTTGTAAGTGTGCATGTTTGCCAGTTATGAATGACGGATATTTGCTGTGTAATTTACGTATATTGTAGGACAGTTGCGTATATGTACATACATAGTCAGCTTACGTATACTTGTATTTATGTCATTGGGAATTTGACGTTTGTAGACGTTCTAAAAGTACTTATTGTTAGTATTAAAAACGCATGTACTTTAATATTTACTCAAGTGATTCCAGTACAATTCTGCATGGTTTCATATACATCGAGATCTGATTCGTGTTGCTGCTTTCAATCAAATGTGACACTAATTCCATAATTTTTTATACAACCCTAATTAAATATTCACAATGAGCTTCATCTCATGATTTTGACGTAACCAAATCTATAATTTTATCGTAAATTATTGACGTGGAAGTACATCGATTGTGCTTCAAATGAACAATTTACAATTTTTAAAGCTATTTCACTTGAATGTACCTAATGTAAGTACATTTTCATATTTTGTACAAATAACCGTTTGAGGAAGCTCCTTTACAAAGGAGAAGGAATTTAAAATTATGTTTTTCGACGGACAAATTGGAAAGATGAACAAGATATTTTTGAAATTTAAACTAGGATTTGAGAGTATAGCCATGATAAGATCCATAATAAGGCAATGTGGCAGTAATGAGGACCACATTCTTGGTCTGAGTGAGTTATTTGAATTATTATTGTACTTTTCCTCACTGTTGTGAATGGCCAGGATTGGCAATTGTCCATACAGCAAGCTGAGCTTTTGAAGTGAAGAAAGGGATGTCAATGTCGCTGGCAAGTACTTACATGAATAAGTACATAATGCTCGTAAAAATAGATTTCAAATTTTTTTTTTGAAGCTTTAAAGGTGACACCTTGTTGGAACTTGGAATTCCTTGTTTCATAAATATTTTTAGAACGTACATGCACATTGTTGGCAGATTATCTATATTTACAGGATTGGCCAACTAGTAGGCTGAATTATTATAGATCAAAATATTTGCTAATCACTCAAAAAACTCAAAAAATCAACAGTGGTAGGTATTTGCACGTTCACATTTTGTGAGTGCAAACTTTGTAGTTAAAATAAGGGCATGAAAGCAAATTAAGGACACATAATCAGTTCAAAGCCAGTTCAAGTAAATGAAAATTCATAATGCGAAATGACCCATAAATGTTTCAGTTCCTCAATATCCAGTCTATTCTACGACACTTAACTGTGCAAATAAAAAACGACATAAAATCCTAATTTACATGTATAATTATAAATGTAGCAGGGATTGTAAAACTGTACTACTAAAATAACACAATTACGTCAGAAATGACGATTAAAGTTGAAATAATGTAGGTAAATTGTTGTGAAACAAACGAGAAAAATGATGTTTAAAAGTTAAGTTTCGGATTCATTTTGAGAACTTTCGCTGCAAGCTATCTGGTGCCTGGGAATAAGATGATCAGTCTCTACCAAAGAAGTCATGTTGTACATCGAGGTAAGGGCTATTTCAGCTACTCTTTTCTTAGCTTCCTTCTTATTTCGACCTGATGTACAAATAATAAAAATTTGTTCAGCTGGAATTCGATGAAAAGGTCGTATACTTATTCATTGTAGAAACTTTATTGAAGTGTCCCATTAAAACAATACACACAATAATAATTCTAAATAAACTCACCATATGCAGGTCCAAAGGTCTGGTTCGTTCTTGGAATATAAACCTTTGACCAAAAGGACTGGACGGAAACTTTCTTTCTGTGCAACGTACAGTGTTCAAAGTCATACCGAGGATGATAACGATGTTCCTTTTCATTTAGTACCGAAATAGGATTTCTGTTGTTTGGAGTCTCATCAGGGGCCGACTGATTTTGTCTATCAGTTGAGTTGTCCGTTGAAGGAGTCTGCAATGCGATAAACGTACAGCTAAGTAAGTCTTTCAAACTATGATTTTTATACCCGACTTACTTTATAAACATTAGATAAAGTAAATATTTTCAAAACAGAAGCTGACTCACATTTGAATTACTGCTAGAAGCATCCAGTGTCGCCTGATTTCGACCCGACAGCCTGGGAACTTCACTACGAATAAATCTTAAAAACGGAATAGATAAATTCCTGCCAGGCACCTCTAACGGAGTAGTATAATGGTCTATTCGGTATTCAAACACATAAAATTCAAGTATTAATCGTTAATAATCCGTAACCAATATTGAAAAATATATCAATTTATGCATTAAAAAACAACGTGTCATTTTAGGAAGCAACTTTCGACTAGTAAATTATCCAATCATTGGATTGAAAATGTTTCAACAGCTTACATTCATCAGTCTTCGATTTAATCACAGAATGGACCTTGCCATCGAAACCAGACTCTCCCGTAACTTCCAGTACTTCCTTTCGTCCATTACTTGGAATCACCATGGCAACAGAAACTGATCCCACAATGAGTATTAGCAATACAAAAATCGTTATTCCAACGACTCGAAACTGCTTCAGTCTATTCCAACCACCGGTACTGCTTGGTCTTTCAAAGATACGGTCTGAAATCACTGATGACAAGCTATTGCTATCCATCTCAATTCCGGAATTCATTGTCACTTGTTTACTAGATACCCAGTAAAAATTGCAGAGTCAAAATAAAGCTCCTCCAAATCCGCGTTGAAAACAATTCGTAGAATTAGTTCCGTTGTATCCGACCGTTAGCCAATGGGGCCCGCAACCTTGAGATGATAAAAAAATAGAAAATGTCATTATTAATGTAGTACACAATGGTATAAACAAAAAATCGTTTTCTACGTATATTTCTTTAAATGGCGGTAAGTGGAATCCGGTAGGAAAGACTTTAATTAAAAAGGTTTAGAGAAGAGCGGACCTTATTTATTTTAGCTCTTGAACTTCTCTCCCCAAAAAATCCCTAACTATTTTCACCATTATCATTTTAAAATGAAAGGAAAGTAAAATCAGAATTACATTGTTTACCTGCTTGCTTTCTCTTCCCTCGCAAATATTTGTAACTAAGTTCATTTTGAAATAATAGTATCAAAAAACTATCCTACATGTATTTACATTGTTGTACAACACAGAAATATAAATTAATAAGCGTCCGACATGACTTTAATATAACTATTGGTGGACACTCACACTACTCCTCTCTCTCTCTCCGAGGAGGTTAAACAAAGGAGATATGTATCAAGGATAAAGTTATATGGTAACAACAACTGAATCTCATCAAGTGGGTCTCGTTCTTTCTTTTTCGTTGATTGCTTGCTACACGCACTGCTTACTGCTTCAACTATTCCAGCCCAGATGATTACGAGTGAAGCTCCTTTTACCACAGACTTACATAGGGGATTCTCTCTCTCTCTCTCTCGGGATTGTTCATCACCATACAAACCTTTCTGTTTCCTTTTTTCCTTGTTGTCAAGTAAGCACGTAACAAGTAAACATGTATACATACATACAACAAGTAACACAGAACTTACAGATCAGAGCCTTCGGGCATTTCCACGTCCCGTCTGTTTCCAACCCCTGAAGAAACGTGTGCTTCTACTTAGCTACAAGTGTAAAGGAACAAAAAGATGCAATCAAGTTCCTCTTTGGTTCATTTTATTTATCATAACGGGATGGATGTAGAAAAGTTAAATGCATTCTCTTGGATACATTGAATTTTCGATTGTCTACTGGCCTTCCTTCCTTGGTAATAATAAGCACTACCAACCCAAATTCCTTTCCTTCATGACTTTCATTATTCCACGTTCTAACGTATACTTGAAAGCTGATTGTGAGTACAATCAATTTATAACTTGAGTCTCCATAAGTTAGAGGCCCTAAGCAATCCATACCGCATATTTTGTTTATGTCTCCAGCAAGTCACAAGTTATCATTCACATACCTACAAAGTCTAGAAGTTATTAAAAACGCCATGCTCCTAAATTTGTAATAGCTCCCTTTTTTTAAGGGTACAAATTGGATCCGAATTTTTGTATTCCTACAATATGTGTATCCAAGGTTTTAAAATTTAAAGTTCACATTACCTAAGAACGTGTAACTTGTGAGACAAATTCTATACAAGTGAACTCGGGTCGCATTTCTAGATAATTGCGAATGTTCCTAGTAGACTTTTGTTAGCGTGTGACAAAGGATACTGAGAGAATAGAAGAGTTGCAATTTCCTTTGAACAAAGATTTTTTTGATGCATTGAAATTGATGTATGCATATATCATAATAATAATAATCTTCTAAAGCGTTTTTTCTATGCCAGTCACACTTTTTATGTCAGGATGTCCCATCTCTAAAATCACTCCATTTGAGTAAATATTGGCATCCTTGATGGCGCTGGACGTTTAGCAGATGCTTAGAGATTTTCAATAATATCTTCCACAATTAGTTTACGAGATAAATATCTTTAAAAACGGCTTTCCCTATGTGTATGGGCATAACAGATGGAGCCAGGAATAGTTATTGGCAAAGTTTAAGCATAGAGATGTAGTTAAAAACCCCCTCAAAATTTGATTAAAATCAACTTTTGAATCCCTCAACAAGGAGCAATGGCATTTAGCAATTCTGAAAACCAGTGCTTTCTGAAGCAATGTTTTATTACCGTCGATGAACAAATGTTAAAGACCGCGAAAGGTCAAGGACAGAGAAATGGAAAAATGGAGATACCCATGTAACTAATATATTTATTGCTAATCAGAAACGCGGGTTTCGCCAGACGAGCATTTTTACGACCTTGGAACTAACAATAAGTAACAATGAGCCTATAATTTTTGTGAACCATTTTGCCGTAATTACTGAAATTGAATTAAGTCAAATAAGTAATTCAAAGTATATGTATATGACATATAAATTGATGGGATTGTCAGAAAATATTTCTCAAAAACAAGTGATAACAAACCATTTCCGTTCGACGAACGGGTACCTTCACTTGTATGTAGATACTAGATACTATTAAGATACTTATGTCCGCTATGGCGAGTAGTGGCGTGAGCCACAAAGGCCATGGGACTTGAGAGCAATTTATGATAAATCTTTGTCATTCCTGGCGATAAATACAAAAAACGATTGCTTTACAAAATGAGCTTAAAATCTACAAAAAAACCAGGTTGACCTTCAATTTCAAATCATTCAAATATGTAACTGCATATGAATTGAGAAAAAGAGACTTGCATGTTTGTGATTAAATATATAAAAATGCCTTGCCCAACAATTTCATTGCTTTCAATGTCAACATTCTTCAGGAGCAGATGACCTCTCAATAAAAGGGCAAATGTTTGCTTTCAGTACAGCTATTTTTGCTCATAGTAGAGTCGTACAATATACAAGCAGATACCGTGTCACCATATTTTAGTGGTACAGGTAGAATTCATTGATACTTGTATTCAGCTTACACTTAACACATAATAATAATTATTATTATTACTTCTTCATCAAAGCGTTTTCCAAAATAAAGGAAGTGACCTAGAAACGAATGTATTATTTTTTTTTGCTTTTACACGTCCTCATGCATAAAGCTAGTGATGCAATTATGCTATGCTGCCGCGTGATAGATACATACTTTCAGTTGACTAAACTTCAAAAAGCTCATCATGTAGGGAAAACTCTTCAGCATCCATTGACTTGCTATGCGAACTCCCACAACTCACATGTTATAAGTACTTTCTAGCGCCAACCAATCTGCACTCCTCACTGAACCTCAATATTATCTAAGGCTTTAAGGGAAAGCTTGAAGAGTGTTCCTTGTATAACTTGATGTGTGAGCCTCAATAAATTACTAAATGATGGCCAAGTTCAAGCCTTGACAAACTTTCCCAATCAAAAAAGTTCAATATAATTACCAATGGATGTGTAGTAATGCTATAGTATTACTAATATTTTGCCTGTGAACTGGTATGTTTACGGGCAGGTTTAACGTATTCCCTTAAAAAGCTTCTTCCAGCTGAAATTCTTTCAATAATTTTTTGAAAGTACTAGAACTTGCTCAACTTACTGAACAAGATCAATGGTTGTGGATAGAATTAGATTATTCCAAAAATATTCACGCTTGCTAAATACCCGAGACCAAACTTTTCACAAAAGCACTGCTTTTCATTTATTTTTGCGTAAATTTTGGCTAATATATTAAATTGTGTACGTTAAAATCAACCTCTCTCAAATTCTAAAGCTACAGAAAACTAAATATTTTGTAATAAAGAGCGAAGGGTAAAATTTAACTGCTGTTATATAAATAAGTTTGTAAAAGTTCACCAACCGTGAAAGTAATTTTTTTGCCCACTATTCTCTGGAACAAGGAACAACCGCTTGTCGCTCATTCCAGTTTTTAATGAAATAGAGCCGAATAGAAAAAAAATGCAAGGGGAACAATATAATAAATTACCGCATGCTATGCTTTGATATTATTAAAGTTTAAGACTGCAATCAAAGGTTGCGTTGCCAGGATTGCAATTTGTAATATTTTATGCCATTTTTATCATTTTATTTACAGAGATCATTATTTCTTTTCGAGTGTCGTTTCGTACATCATGTCTTGACTTGTAAAAGTTGTAAACAAATTCAAATTCTTGTTAAATCATTCCACTCAACTGCTGATATTCTTATCCCACACACGAGTAAGAAAAATAAAAATGCAAGCATTCACCAATTGAATTACCTTATATTGTTCGTCATAATGCACTGGCCTTTGCTATACATTTTTGGCAGCTCTATATAATATGTACTGTGTGCTACCACCGCCTTCATCAAACCTATACTTATCAAAGAACACATAATTTATGAACGTAAGCATTCTGGAGTAATCCAGAATCCTGCTTTTTCAAGCACTTCCACTGAAAATTCTTACGCTGAAAGTTTACAGCTATGGGTATGCTCCTTAAGGATGCATAGTAAGTATTGAAGGCATTTACAATAGTTTATTCTGACTGCTACATTGACGTTTTGTATGTGTATTTACCCTTTAAAAGTAATAAAATTGAAGGGACATTGTATTCATAATCTTCA
>JAQFXU010003411.1:0-16327 GCA_034693705.1 Spatulosminthurus flaviceps | reverse complement strand
TATCAAAGCGCTCATCTCTCGTCAAGAGTCCCAGCACCAGGTGAGTTTGTATTGTTTTCTGCTATGGAATTTTAATGGGATAGTAAATAATCAATTAAATATTTATTAATGGCTCCCACAATGAATTAACAAAATTTTGTTTAACTTAATAACGATTCCGCATTGGGAAGTAAATGTTTGTGATCCTGTAATACTTTTTTTCAATTGGCTTGAATTTTACTTTTGCATGCAGTTTGTTGAAGAGGCCGACCTCTGACCCAACTCTGGAGTCTGATGCGACAGCTGCTTTATCGTGTTTCTGTGAAGATAGAATTTCGAATAAAGAGAATAGCAAGCTGTAAGTTTCAAAAGAATTTTGGATTTTAGCTGTAGTTATTGAAGAAGAATAATTATTATGGTTTTTAATTTGTAGTAGATAAGAAATGGGATAGTCCGGATTTTGAAGCCACTATTTTATTGTCGACCCTGTAAAAAATAATTACGTTTAACTTTTCTAGGTGTCTGCAAGCATTTCCGGTGAAAAGAGGCTTGGTAGTACCGCATTTCCAAACAAGTATCCGCATGTTGGCGATTTCAAAGACAACTGGAATGGAGAATCCAGTGCCAATAGTTCCGAGTCCCGATCCAAGGAAATTCTTCGCGCTATTTGATGAAGACGACGTGGATTTTGAAATTCAGATTGATAATCTCCAAACTCCGGACCGAGAGGTGGGGATTCGCCTTGATATTCATAATCGACGGAAGAAGTTCATCGTTGATCGAGCCAGTCTCCTCAACTTGGAAACAGTTGAGTCCAGCGGGAAGAAGTTCCATTTCCTTCGACAGTCTGGCGAAGAGGGTCAGATCTTCGTAGGAACCTTTGCTCAGCAGAATGGTATGTCATTTCAAGAGGCCTCTATCATTGTGAGTCAGATCAAGATCAACGTGGAGTATTCCCAGCCTTTAGATCCCGATGAGGAGATCCCATCGGACCCGATTAAGGTTCAAGTAATGCAGATGAACGGGCAACCTTTAGAAGTCACCATGTCAAAGAGAGGCTCCGTTGAAGAATTAAAGGATCGAATCCAAAAGTCACTCGGAATCGCGAAGGAGGATCAGAAGCTGATTTATGGAGGTAAACTCTTACAGAATGAAAGGAGTTTGGAGGACTACAGAATTCACGAGTGTTCAACAGTGTATTTGGTGCAGAAAGTTCGGGGTGGAGGGTCATCTCTAACTCCGTTTTTAAAAGACTATGTCAAGGATTTCGGAGTCAATTTGAGCAAGAAATGTTCAGAGGAATCTGAGAATGAAGTGGGGGAACTGGGGGCGGTGGGATTTGGTGACAAGTCGGATCAGCGCTTTTGCTCAGTCAACTTCAGTGCAGATGAGGACATTACAGTGGATGATTTCATTATTGAGTTAAGAATGAGGTCCAGGTATGGATTTGCAAATTGAAGGACAATAATGGAGAGGTTTCCGAATTGCGTGTCTTTGGTATACCAAACATATAGTGTGAATGTATTTTAACTTAACTTTTATAAAATTTTAACCGATTTTAATTATTCAGATACATAATCATAGTAATAATAATTGTGAATAGGGTACAATTTTAATAATTATGCTTCAGATTTAGTGAGAGTTTTACTATTTTAATAAATATCGATATGTAATACGTACCTTCAACTGACTTAACACACTAATTAAATCAATTCTGATCCCCAAGTCTTGGTTTTTCATCAAGTTTTTGAAAAGGCCTAATTCGCATGTGAACTCGCCATATGTTTCAGTAGCCGCACCGCCCTTCCCGAGATCTGTTCACACAAGGGGCATTTGTATGCGCCCGTTTCTATCTCACCGTCATTTGTTGATCCCTTATGAACTTTCTCATGTGGATCTGGAACCAATGATGATGGATTCGCCAGTATCAATCTCCGATCCAGGTCTCGATTATATACCTGCGGGTTGCTCCCCATATCGCCCTGGGCATTTCCATACGTAGCAATACCTTGGCTCTCAAGTTCTTCATCCACGGATGCCTTTGGATGCCTTTTCAAATGTGCAGTCAGCGCAAGTTTAGTATTGAATCCGTAATTACAATCCACACATCGATACCGTTGATCTCCGACATGGGTCTTCTGGTGAATTCTCAAATTCGACTTGCAGGTGCTTCTGTAATCGCAGTCTTGGCAACTGTATGGCTTCTCTCCCGTGTGTATGTACTCATGCGTGCGCAAGCGGGTATTGTCGGGGCAGGAGTAGTCACAAAATTTACAGTGGAATATTGCTCGCACTCTAGGACAGCTTTTCTTAGGAACTCCATTCTGCTGTTTTTTGGCAGACGGTTTGCGGAAAGCTTCGGATCCACTGTTTATTTCTGAGGTGAAGGACATTCGACTTCGGGGCATTTCAGATTAGAGCTGAAAGAAATAAAATATTTACTTGCAATATTGTAATAATAATATTGTTTATTACAACAAAATTAAATACTCCTTTGAGTATTTCGAGCTACCAAATAAATGGATACTTTCAAAAAAATTTAGTGCGGTTCTATCGGCTAAAAATAATTTATGAATAATAGTAAATTAATATTATTATTTGAGGATGTGAGGAGGACTTGATGTCTGCCTATCGATGTTGTAGAAAAATTAGGATACTCATGGATAGTTGGTCCTCGGAATGATTATTTTGACGCCATGTAGATTTTACAATCTGGCTGGAGATTCCTCGTAGATAAGTATACATACTACGTAGTATTTATGTTCCAAAGACATAATAACTTGTAAGGATTAGTTTGCATTTTTTTACATATATTTATTTTCCATAAAAATTATTACAAATAATTGCATAAGAACATTTGACGACAGTCTAATGACGTATTAAAACATTTTAATCGTACATTATTAACATTTGGAACTCACCAAGGCTCAGGCATGACAAAATTCCATATGAACCAACAAGAATTGGGCAGTACTCAACATCGTTTCGCACAGTGGACATCCAAACTCTGCCTCCTTTTCTTTTGCAGGAGGATGAGCCCGTCTTTTGTGGAAAGTGACCTCCTGCCTACTCTGACCGCGGAATTTGCAAGCTTCACATTTGAAAGGTCTCTCTAGTGTGTGCAACCTCTCGTGTATGAGGACAGTTCCAAGAATTTTCGAACTGTAGCTGCAAAATTGACACTTAAACCGATTTTCAAGCTTTTCTGGATGATGACAAAGTTGATGCCTTTCCAAACTGCTCCATTTGGGTGTCCCGTAAGGACATTCCCCGCACTTGAACTTCGTGTGTCCTTTCCGAGACATTCGGGATGTACCTGACACCTATTTTTACAACAGCATAATTAGTGCCCTTAATACACATGTTCGTGATTATAGTTTGTAGTATTTCTCGCACAATAAACAGATATTATGTATGAAATGTTTTCAATTACTTAAAACATACCTGGTTTGAAAAATAAAGTCTTGAGTAAAAAAGAAGGGAATATGTGAACACACAGGCAAACTTTTATTCGTTGTTTTGTCCCGAAAAAGATAGTTATGATAAGCTTATTAAGTTGAGCTACACGGAAAACTGCATCCAGCTAATCCAGCAGGAAAGGAGCAAATGACATGAAATTGTCATTTGTCAACTATAACGATATGGTGAGATAAAACGTTTTTCAGTGGGATCAAACAAAGAAAACATGGAAATAACATAATTCACATTGAAATGCCTGTAAAAATACATAACAATAGGTAAGTAATTACGTACGAACATAATCCAACCTAAAGGGCAAGATCAAACTTCCTTAAAATCAATTAGAAGAACCCCCCAGCCACTGTGGCTGGAAAGTCAGGCGGCATAAAAAAAAACTTCAGCGCGGCCTGCGGCAGTGCTCTAGCGGCGGGTTGAGTGATTGCTCATGCGCACAACTGATAGCATTGAACCAACGAACGAACCAAGGCGACTCGGCTCGTTTAAATAGCTACCTAGCATTGATACATACCAAAGAATTAGTTTGGGGGTGTAGTCGATGTAGTCGTCTGCTATCTGTTGTGCGCATGAGCAACAACTGAAACGTCGCAGGCCGTGCTGAAGTTTTTGCTAATAATTATGTGGCTGGGTTTTTCTAGTTTAGTTTACAGTAAACTATAGCTACAGCTAACAATAAGTAAGCAATAATTAATTGCTTATTTTTTATTGCAACAATTAAATAAATGATCCTTGTCACATTGCTCCATCTGGCGTCCTTCAATCTTTTGTCAAATAATACCATTGGAATTTACTAGTGCTTTGGCTAGATGGTTCTATTAACATTTCACCCATATGCTACCTTGGAGCTAGTACCTGTATAGATAGTAGTTATAGAGAGGTATAAATACCTACCTAATCCTTGGTCGATTTATAACTACTGGCCAAAGTAACTGTCTGTTTAATGTGTGAATTATTGTAAATTTCCAGTTGCCCAGCACTGCTTTATAAAATGCGAATGCTCCACTCTGCCCAACACTGTTTCTTCACTTGTTTGGGCTGTGGAGGATTTTTAACGTTCGTACATAGTGTATAGCAAGTAGTAATGCATTTCATACGAATACATACACCTGCCCGATTAGCCGCGTGATATATAGTGGGAAATTCAGTTTCCTCACTGAAACCCGCCGAAACGAAATAGGCACAACAGTCGTTCAGTTTCAGTGTGGTATTAATTTAAGTGTTAATAAATAATAATATTTTTAATAGTTAATTTTAATAAAATTAGTGAAAAATGGCCAACGTACGAGATAGTGACATTTCTCTTTGGCTTCATAACAAATTAGGATCCAGTGACTCGTGGACAACTGGCTCAATTAGCTCACAATTAAATTCTGAGGTGCTTCGCAACATCAAAGAATGCTTTATCGATTTACAAGGTCCAGTTAAAGTGAAGCTCCTTCTCTCATTTTTTCACATTCCAAAGAGAAATATGGATGATGTAAGTAACTACCAATTTTATTGGAAATTTGTTGCAGTAAAGATAATTTAAATGATCCCTTAAAATGATTTATGCAGTGAAGGAATGAATTCAGTGGGATTAAAAATATATGCCCTAAATATGTAGCTATTTTTGTAAATGTTGATATTTTGTTGAATATTTCAGTGGCGAATGGAAATTGAGGACATTTTGGAAGTTGCTCAAGCTGACAGTGAACAATGGGTGGCAATGTTGGCGGAAATAATGAAGTCGTACCCTGCGACATCATGCCTTAATTTGGAAATCACAGAGCCTGAAGAGAATCGGAGGATATTTTTGGATTTGGTGGATGAAGTAACTAAGGAATGTGAGTATTTTCAAACTGTTCTCGCCGAGGGAAGTAATTATTAGATTTTTGTGTTTGTTTTGGTACTTACAATTCTGTATTTGAAACCTTTATTCAGTGAGACGAGGGAAGGAGGTTAATTTACTCCCGATGGAATGCCATTATGTTAACAAGAACGTACTGACTTCTATTGTGGGACCACAGGTGAGCTTCGAAGTTCTAAAAATTGTATTTGGTGTAATAATGATGATGGGAATGGATTTTAGGTACAAACTAGATTCTAATTAAAAGGGGATACATGGAACCATTTTAAGAGCGTTTAGGTAAAATCCCTTCCTCATTTTGACCCAGATGGTTTTTTTGTTGGTGTTGTAGAAAGCTCCTCCGAAACATTTCAAAGTAAAAAAGCAAACTAAATCAGGGAACTTAAGGTATGATTTAGTGTGCAAAGCAACGGATGCTGCAAAGACAAGTGCTAAGAAAGTCCCAGCACCTACCATTCCTTTGAGGACGAGAGGAATGCCTAGAAAAATGACTGATACAAGTAAGTGTAATGGAGAATATAAGGGTTGAAGGAAATATTGTTATTCACTGCATGTAATGTGGTACAAACTTTGTTTATGAAACAGCTCCCTTAAAGGGACTACCAAGTCAAGCTCCTCCCATGCGGACTATCACAACTCCAGGATCGGCTTCGAGAACGCTTTCTCGAACTCCAGCTGGCAAGAAGGAAGGAGGTGTAAAATTGCTGGAGATCACGGAACAACCGGTGGGCTATGCACTTGCTAAGCGTAGGAAAAAGATGCAAGGTACGAAATATATAAGTATAATATCGGAGTAAGTTGTCTTTTAACAGGAATGTAGGTTGCATTTTGAAAGTAGGACATTGTCAGATATTGCATTGGTAATGCAGTGATTCGGAATAAAATGTTGATTGATGTAATTGAACTGTTCATTTGACCTAACTAAAATTACAGAAATGGAGGATTCAAAGAAATCTGTCTCACAAGAAGAACCCGCACCTCAGGTTAATGAAACCCCCGACTACGCGGCAGGTCTTTCCACAACGGGAACGGGAAGATCCTCTTCACCACCTCCACCTGCTACTCCTATGCCTCTGTTACCGCCACCAACTCCTTCCCCGTATGCCCCACCACCAACTCCGCAACCAATAGCACCGCCAACCCCTACGACCCCTACAATTCCTGCGCCTTTCTCGAGAGCGAACTCTATTCCTGACGGACCTCCACCCACACCTAATCCTCAATTGCCCATCAAACCAGAAATACCGGTGCCAGCACCTGCACCGGTACCTGTTCCAGTCGTTACACAAGGTCCGAGTTATCTTCCAGTGGCAGTCACACCTGCTGCTAATCCGGCCAGGAAGGTATGATGTTTCGAGAACAATTAATTTTCATACTTGTTTTTATGCATCTAGCCATGTAATTAATTCGTTATTATTATGGTGCCATGAACTGTGTCATAATAATAAATCATTTGTATCATCATTTGTATTGAGCTGGTAACAATTTTATGGGAAATAATGTTTAATAAATGAATAATATTTAAAGGTTCAAACCCAAGTCACACATCAGACAATGACCAAAACGGTGATTTTACAAGTGCCGACAAATCCGACCCAGCAAGTCGTTACACTTTCCGTAAGTACAATTTGTAGTTGTTTCAGCGGTATTATACTTTTTATACTGGAAAAATCTATCATTCTCCTTTTTTTACTGCAGAAAGAACTGATGGAAAAAGCTCAGGAAATATTTCGAACTGCTAACAAAGCTACAAGACCTGAGAAGGAACACATTTTGAAATTCATGGCTGGAACACGAGGTGACTCATAATTTTAAAAAGTTAATTTAAAATTTCATCTAAATTCAAGAATTAAGATCCAATTTTTAAAATCTTCCAGAAAATCCATGCCCGGAACTTGGGAGCATCGTGACAATAAAGTTAAGTGAACACGAGGAGCCAGCACGCCAAACAGACGGTTCTTTAGTGGCCATGTCCGTGGAAACACATTTTCAAATGAACTATAACACTGGAGAATGGAAAGTTATACAAAAACCTCCGAAAATTGATGCTGCTCTGGCACAACAACAGGCTCTGGCTCAGGCTCCGAAGTTTCAATGAATAAAATTACTGTAAAAATCTAAATGTTGAATCCAATCTTTTTTTGGAATTTTCGCTGTAGAAATAACTAATTTATTCAGATTTTCTTAGAACTACGAACTTGATAAACTTTTAGACGACTAAATGTCGGTTACTTGTTGGGACAAAAAAATATTATGTGAACATCGCATATCTACCAAAAAAGATGAACTCGTTCAATGAATGTGAATGGTTAAATTTTCTCGTTTTAGTAGCAGTTACATACGTCGTGTGAATAAATAAACTGATTTAAATTTTTTGAAGGCTTTTATTTGCTTTTTGGCGTAGAGGACAAGTTAAAATGTAAACATTCTGAGGAGCTTTGAACTACGTGATGTATGTTTATATATACATATGTATCTTTCACATTAAAACCCGAGGGTCTCACTTGGGAGCACGGCATATGTCACATTGACTATTTTGGTAAGGTGGACCTCTCTATACAACCTCCCGTAGAGCAATGCAGTCTTTACCATAAATATAGTTCAATTTCCTACCAAAAACACGCATGTATATTTGTACGATTTTAAGGGTCTACAGGGTCGTTAAACCAGAGGATTTTAAGCCAGTGGTTAACCAAAAAAGCAATTTTTTTGTCAACTATAGAATTTTTAACTAAAAAATTTACCATCAAATTTTGAACTACACCTTTTCCGTTGAACCAAAGCAATTTCGTCCAACTTTTTTAACCAATACATTTTGACCAGAAAATTATAAAAACCATCAAATTTTTCAAAATACCTTCACAAAATCAACATATTTTTCCGGGAACCACAACATTGTTGCATGTATATAGAAAATAGAAAAGAAAATATAAAAGGACCCATAGCAACTTACGTTTTCAATTCAACTTTCTAATTCATCCACGAGTATTCCAAGAATAATGTATGCATAAAAAAGTTCGTAGACTCTAGACGAAGGTCCGACTAAAATAATCTAAAATTAACATCAGTCATAAAATGCACAAGATAAATTCAGTATGAACTTATCATCAGTATGATATTTAAAAATAATAAAATTAATCGTGGTTAATAATAAAATTAGCATTTTATCTCAAATCTTTAGATAACATAAAACTATGTTGAAGAGCGGACTATAAAGTAAATAAATGAGTGACTCACTATACAATAATTAGTTCAAGCTTTTTAACCCTTTTCAATAAAAAAATAAACAGTATTAATCAGAATAGGAAAAAAGCTCATAGCTGAATTTTTTAGAGACCTAAGGTTTTTTTTCTAATGGAATTTAGACCCCATACAGAATCATGTATACGTAGTCTCATATGACAAAATAATTATTATAATATGCCTCAATATGGAATTTTTTCATATGGCATACGCAATAAAGTGTCTACGAACATTTTGAATAAAGAAGAACTGATTTCTTCATTGCATTCTTCATGCATAAATCCGCGCAAATATACATATTTACATAAATACTAAGATACTTAAATAGCATGCAAATTTAATTGGGCTTGCAAATAACTCCTCCGTGAGAATCATCTGATTTTCCACGAGAAAATCTAATTTTTATTCGACTTTGGACGAAATGACAATTTTTTATGTTTTCATTGCAAAAATACATTAGATTTTCACAACGCATAATAATTTGTGTCGCTCAGCATATAATGTTCCATTGAGCAACAATAATGTAATTAGTTTTCTTGACATAAAAACTACCTCAATTAGCCCTTCGAAGATTATTTTGTTTACTCATTTGGTCTATACATATAACTCAGAGCAAGAGTAATCTTAATTTTTGCTTGTATGCAACACAATTTTAGTATATAACATTCACCATTATATTATCAACCCTGTGCGGAATACCGTATATTTACTATACACATGAATAAATTGTTACTTCAATGCATAAAACAAATGGTGAAATGCAGGGCAAAAATATTTGTGTATTGCTATTGCATATTGCAAAAAAAATGCATTATCTTGCCAAAAGATTTTGTCGCATCATACCCCACTTAAAACAATGTAGTATTTTATTCTATATTTAATATACTAAAGTGAAATTGTCAAAGATCGAGGAGATGCAATTTCAGATAATATCCACCACTTATACTTACTTGTATAAATATGTAATTTTATTAAAGACCTGCTCAAAAATGACTTCAAAGACAAAACAGCCCTTCATTCACTGTCAGTGTATAAAATACCTCCTCATAAATAAGACATCTCAATAATAGAAACTGAATGTCAGAACTTGCCCCACCAGGTCATTTGGCTTCAATAAATATTTACTCGAGATTTTTTCTTGGCATTCCTACGTATATACATATACAGGTTTTTTTTCACACGCTATTTTTTTATACAACCTCATCACGATTTTCCCATACATACGGAGTTTATGCATAAATTAGCACTACACTTACTATTGGAAATATTATTTTCTAAAGGATGAGTCAGGTCCGTGAATATTAGTTCATTGCTTCCTTTATCATTTAAATAGAATTGTATATGCGCGCATGCACTATCATTTCCACAGATGAATTTCATGGCTGACAAAATACTATTTAATTTTAATGGAAATTCTCTAAAAAAGATTTGCAATTCAAAACATTTTGTATTTACTTCCTTCATTTCAAACTTCCTTTCCTTCGGTTACAAAACCCTACCTACACATAAGATGCTTCCAATATTCAAATGCAGAGTATTTACCATAAATATATAGTTGCCATTCATAGGACACTCTCTCTGATTTTTTAATCCAAAAAAGTAAAAATTGGGATGTTAAGAAATTAGGATTTTTTTCAGAGTGTCCCGTAAAAAAATATAAATGTAAAAGGATACGAGCTGCTTGCTGCGTATATGATATAACTGTGGTAAAAGCTCATGTGACGTCGGTAACTCTATAAATCCTGTATTGCAGGAACTCTGTGGGAACGTCATTTTTTCCATAAAGAGATTAAATATGGGGGTGACATAAAACTCATATTTATTCCTTTTGAACATTTTAGCTGAAATTATTAAAATTGAATCCAAAATTTAGCCAAAACTTCTTCGGTACTGACCGAAATTTTCTCCGGTTTTGCCAAAATTTTGTCTTTTTTGACCAAAATTTCATCGGTGTCGACCAAAGTTTTGTCTATTCTTGGAAAAAATATTTCCAATATATAGACCAAAATTTGTTCGGTGGTGACTAAAATTTTACCCTTTTCGACCAAAATGTTTTCCGTTGTGACAAAAAAGTTATCCGTTTTAACCAAATTTTGTCCACTTCATCCAACCTGAAAATTCTGTCCACTTTGGCAAAAACTTTATCCAGCATGAAATTTTTTTCATTTTGACCAAAATTTTGACCCATATGGGCCAGAAATTGGCAAATTTGTAAACTTTTTGACTCATACGAGCAAAAATTTGCCCCTTTGACCAAATTTTTACCATTAAAATCAAAATTTTGACCGTCATAATATTAATGGGACACCCCCACACTACCAGCCGCGTCCCACACCCTCAACACTTCGTTCTCTACAATATTCCTTTATACACACTAAACATATGTAACATATGAGAGACAAAATGTTGAACATAAAAGTTTGTGGTCAAACCCCACACATTTCCATTAAACCACGATATACATACTAAAAACTCTTTTACTACCCACAAAGACCAGCTAAAACCCAACATCAACATATCCCCATATAATTATTATCAGATAATATTATTATATCCCCACATAATCTTTAATAGAAGACATACAAAACCAATTTTATTACTCAAGCATTAAAGGGACAGATGTAAAAAACATAAAATTTTCTCATCTTGCACGGAGCGACTCCTTCAGCTACAGTCTAGAGAAATCCCGTTGTATATATATTTCACGTATAAAAAAAACTTTTGATTTTTAATGTTTATCACTTTTATTTTCGAACAGATGTTTATGAGACAAACACAAAGAAATGCATAATAGACAACAATCGCAATCCCATCAAAATCACTCTCACATTTTACGCTTTACTTACTCTCAAAAGTATAGACACACGATAAATGAAATGACAGAGAGACCAGAAGGTCAATGCTAAAAAAATCTTGATTTTTCACACCTCACCAATTAAGTTAAGCCTTGTTTTATGGTAAGTGTGAAAATTTTTAATCTGTCTGTGGTCATCCTTCCATTATTTACAATTACAAATCCCCTGTTAATTAATTGTGGTTTAGAGCGGAACTGATGGTTACACCTTTTCCATGACTATGGTCGCGCATTATAATTAGTACCGTATACATAATACTTTGCGGGCTAAAAGGTTCCGTTGAATGAGTAAAGTAATTCAACTTATCTTTTTTTCTGTTTCACACATCGACTCTCTCATTGCATGTTGTTAAAAGTATCCTCATAATATGCAAGTCCAATCATTATGTGAGAAGAAGCAGGATATACATATTTTTTTTGAAATCCTCAACATGGGAATCATTAGCAGATAAAACTTGTTTCAAGGATTTTTTTCCCCTGCACTTGATTTATATATGCAAAGTTTTGGTGGAAAATTGAATTGTATTAGAATTGTTGCCAATAGTAGATGAATGATGAAAGTTTTCTTGTGATTTCCTTCCTTTTTCCTTTGATTACGTCTCTAACATTTGAGCTTTCCATACGTTGGACTCGTGTTGCTTCTCAAGACTGTGTCTTCTCTTGGTCTTACAACAGCAGCCTGCCTAAGAAACTTTCTACTTTGAGCATAGAAGACTTTCGACGACTCGATTTTATGAGGAGTCAGTTGGACGGTGAAGATTGGAGGAACAACTTTTGATATTTCTATCCTTCCAATTTTACCCATAATAATTGAATTTACTTTTTTTGTACCCATTGACTCTTCTATACTTTTAGATTGACTGAGGATTGTGAAAAAGTAAAAGCGGTTGAACTAGCTTTGTCAAACGTTGGAAGGGCTAGAGAGATTAAGACTTACTGTTAGTTTAGGAGCAGCAGTATGAGCTGGGGTAGAGTGAGACAGTACTATAGTTAACGGTTCAATAGAGAATCCACTTGATATTGAATTTAATTGGAAAATCCATTGAAACGATAGTACAAAAAAAATTAAGAGTAATAACTAAAGTTTGAAACAAAATGAATCCAGTGATTACGGCAATATTTTTGTTAGCAAGCTCGGGTCTTGTTGTGAGATCAAGCTTGGGTTACGAGCAGAGGCCCAAGAGACAGATATTTCGTGAGGATATACCAAATCCTAGAGAGCGGCAATTGGACGGAACTTTCCAGCAGAGATTTAAAATTACGCGGGATAATCCGGATGCGAGGCGCTTGAATCAATTGCAACAGAATGACTACGAGGGAGAGGAAGAGGTTCACAGTCGGCCAGTACGGTTCCAATCTGTGGATGGTGTTTCTGAAGATCATGGGTCATCAATGGGTTCGAGACCATATAATAATTTGGGGCCTGAGGGTGTCTCGCATGGTTCATCCTTGCAGTTACCATTGAATCATCTCCGCGGAAATTCACAGAATTCTCACAGTGGTGGCGTTGCTCCACTCCCTGTAAATTATAATGATTTGCATACGGAGCGGCCCGAACCCGTCTCTTACAATAATTATCCTAAAAGTGTTCAAGAAAATGGCCCTTATAATGAGTATCCTACTAAAAATGTTCCAGGAACTGTTGACTACAACGATTTCACCAAGTCCGTCTCTTATATAGAATACCCCAAAACTTATGACGAGGGGGGAGCTCCAGAACCGGTCCGTTATGTCAATCCCCAAGAAACTCGCTACAATAATGCCCCAGAAGCTGACCGCTACAACAATGCTCCGGAAACTCAGTCACCCGACGATCAACAGATTACCCACGTAATACCAAACCACGTCCCAATAGTAACCCACGTCCCTCAACCCATTGCTCTTAATGTGCCCGTAACATTGTACCAGAACCGTCCCTCAAAATTACATTTCCCACCCCCACCGGGCACAGTTCAAGAAATCCAGAGTGTCCCCTTCCATGATGTCCCATCCACAACCGGAGGAGATTCAAGTCCTGAAACACCTGAGACTGGTGAACACTCGCCAAATTATTCACCCAACCTCCTGGAATTCCAGAGATCTTCGGATCAAAATTCCTTAGAGGACCGGAGCTTCGAGCAGCAGCTGCATTCAATTTGGAAAACCAATTACGATAAAAATAAGCCGTCCTTCCAAGGGAACTTCCCTAGGCCATTTAGCTTTATTTTTCAGCAGAGGTTCTATAGATAGGAATTTTAATTATTAGTTAATTGCTAAAAAAAACCCCTTGATGCCAACTTGATGTAGTCAATTTTTCAATACCAATTTCGTACATTTTTGTAATTTTTGTAAAACGAATTTTAACATGTGTTTTTATTGCAATAGCTTAATTACTTTAAGTTACAATATGTATTTTGTTAAAGACTATTACATATTCGTGGATTGTTATAATATATTGATGTGTTTTGTTAATAAATATCAGCGACTTATTTAACATGCTGTTTCTCTCCTAAAATTAATTTCAATATACATTTGCATGTAGTACATTTACATAAAAATTAATTTGCACAATGCATTTCATTTACATACAAATTATTATTAATTAAATTACTTTGTCTTTCATGGTTGGATGACAAATTTCATTCATTCTTAAAACTTTGGTTGGTATGATTTTTTTATAAAACTGCGCTCGATCAAAATCAACCTCTACGTTTTGCTACTCCGCGTTAGAACACGGACCCTTCTTCAAGTGAGTTGGTAAGTACTTCTTGCTCAATAGTTTTCTGCACATAGGGCACTTGGCTTTCTTATTCTTACCTATTTATAAAACATGAATAATAATAATTAATCATCTCATTATGACTTTATTATAAATATTTAAAAATAAATATTCCATAGAAACCTCTCGTCTTAGTGTTAGGGACAACTTGGTCAACACATCTTGTCGGGCGGGACCCTTTCGAAGAGTTGGACTTCTTATAATAAGAGCGCAAGCGCATTGGAACAATCTCACAATCCTCTTCGCTCGCCGATTCAGGTGGACTTGGCGCAGGTGGTGATCCTAAATTGCGGGATTCCCAAAGCAAATACCAAAAATTGAAATTAATTAAAATGAATGCCATTTAAAATAGATAAACATTTAAAAAAGCTGAAATAGTAAATAAATTAAATTTGAATTTTTGTGGGCTTTACCAGAACTACTACGAGCGTCAACGATAGAAAGAGCGGGTTTCGCAGTTAAAGGGCTTGAGCTGGCAGATAGTATTGCTTTGGGACTGGCCGCTGGAGACTCAGTTTCAGAACTGTCGCTGTCAATGATCGTGAGCTCGAAATGATTTTGATCCAGAATTTCTTGTCTATGTGAAGAAATCCATGAAAAAATACATAAATGTAAAAAACTTAAACATTTAAAAAAGCACATGGAATAAATGGAGTTACCGAAAAACAAAAATAATTATAAGCGTAATAAAACCACTCACATGGACTCCAGGAGACGCTTTTGAGCTTGGGCATAAGCCACTTCTACGGCATCCATTGAATTGTCCACACATTTGTTTCCTGTTGTGCTTAGACTACCCTGAATTTTTGTCAAAATTTTCTCGTGGAACTTCAAACAATCACGTAAACTACTCAGCTGCTCCTGGTGTCTTGTAGTGACAGCTTCCAGTTCCTGAAATTTCCCCACAAGCTCCCTCTGGCGTTCATCACATTCCTGCTGACCATGATTCACTTGTTTTTCAACTTCACTTATCTTGGCAGTCACAATCTGTACGCCGGCATTGGTACGTTGAAGCTTCACCAATATGTCCACGAGATCGGAGGCAGTGTCCTTTTTCGAGTTCTCGACGATGGTCCGAATATTCTGTAGGTCTCTGTCAACGTTTTCTCTGTAAAGCAGAACTAAACTTTTGGACTTTAACTCTACCCTTGCCTGCGGCTCCACGTTCTCCCGGCCCAACATTAAAGTGCTACTTGGATTATCTGGGTACAGTTAAAACTCGCTGATTAGATACATATTCACATAATATCTGCTTGTTTACAAATAATTTGATCAAATGAACTATAAATATATCTTTAAAACGCAAGAAAAGTTTCTCAGGACGTACCGGACATGTTTGCTACTTTCGAAAATAGCTTGCTTTAACAGGAGTTTCCTGGTAGCGAGCAAAATTCCACTAAGCTAATTATTCACGGTGACTTCGGTGGTATGAAGGGTTTAGTAGTTACACAAATTAATAAATAGTGCTAAAAATCGCCTGAAAATATGGAATTTTGGTGAGTGATTATTTCACCATGCGAAAATTGAGTGGAGGAATGTAGCTAAATAGTCGAAGAATATTTATGTGCTTATTTTATGATGCAACTTTTCCAAATACGCAAAAATTATCCGGCGATATTACTATCATCATTGTTGTATGATAATTCAATACACATATTATTATACAATTATATAATATGTACTCCAACTATAATATCATAATTTTTATTGAATGTGTCATAATTATATACATAATAATATGTAACAATCCTTTCTTGTCAGAATTTTTATCTTTTTAAGAGTCACTTTACACTGCAAGTGTTACGTGTTACCCGCCAGATGCAATCACAAAGTAACTTTGTAGCACTGGAGATTCCTTTACAGACGTACAGGATAGATTTAAAAATTTCCTATGGGTTTTACCAACATGATTGTATATACATACATATTGACATACAGAATCATATAGAAAAATATTTTCATATCTTGTTATCTTACAGGCAAAATGTATCTATCCACATTCAAATTTAAAATACATATAGGAAGGTTCATAAAATACTATGTACGCATACATATAAATCAAGGCATAATCTATGAATAAAATTCCTAAATAAAGCATATCGTCGGCGAAAGTCCAAAAGGAGCTATAATTTTGTTTTTCCCATAACGTTACGAAAATTATAGCTCCTTT
>JAQFXU010003410.1:0-16332 GCA_034693705.1 Spatulosminthurus flaviceps | reverse complement strand
AAGGGAGTGAGCATATGAGAGTTACAAGGGAGTGAGCATATGAGAGTTACAAGGGAGTGAGCATATGAGAGTTACAAGGGAGTGAGCATATGAGAGTTACAAGGGAGTGAGCATATGAGAGTTACAAGGGAGTGAGCATATGAGAGTTAATGTATATGCTCACTCTCAATCATATGCTCACTCTGGCGACAAATACCTTACCGTAACCCCAGAATGTCTGATGTAGTTACCGCAGTTAATTTTTTTTGTCCGCCTCTCATTTTTCAGTTCTCCCTTACAATCAGGATGGCAGCCAATATTGGAAAAATATTTGAATTTTTTATTCATGTAGGTTAGATGCTGGGAGGTTGAAAGATCATCGGGGAAGACGCTGCCGAAGTCCATGCAGTCTATGCAAGGACCAATTCTGGATGTTTGTTGGATTGAGGTGAGTTATGTTGGTTATTTTTTTGTTGTCTATTATTTATTATTGATAATATAATTATGACGCCAGTTAAGTATATTCAAAGTTTTGAAAAATAAATCGGAATCGAACGTGAACAATTTAGGATGGAACAAAAGTTTTCATGGCCTCGTGTGACAAGACTGTTAAACTATGGGACTTGGCCTCAAATCAAGCAATACAAGTTGCCCAGCATGATGCACCTGTCAAGAGCTGCCATTGGGTTAAGGCACCTAACTACAGTTGCGTCATGACTAGCTCGTGGGACAAAACTATTAAGGTAATTTCGTAATGATGCCGGTTCTTAGGCTGTGAGTGAAATATTACTTACTGATGTATAAAAACATGCGATGCAAAATGCAAACCAATTAAACGTCGTATGAAGAAGACAATTTTGTTTATACAGTTTTGGGACACGAGAAGTCCGAACCCTATGTTGGTACTCCAGACGCCGGAGAGATGTTATTGTGTGGATGTGGTAAGTGATTTTTGTAGCTCTTAAATACTTTAATTAAAGGTTACTTATTTTCACCTGAAGCGCAATCGGAAGAAAAACGAAAAAGGCTCATAGACACACAGCATTTTGTGTCCAGAGGTTATTTTTGAAAACTGTATAAAAGTGTGGGTAATTGGTAATTATTCCAGGAATATCCTATGGCTGTCGTTGGAACTGCCAGTCGGAACATTATAATATATCAGTTGGAGAACATCCCATGTGAATATAAGCAAATGGAATCGCCTCTCAAATATCAACACAGAACTGTTGCCATTTTCAAAGACAAGAAAAACACCCCGACGGGTTAGTAATTTTAAATTTTACATTGAGAAGAATTTTTGATTGACAATTTTGTTAAAAACGTGGTTTTTACGACTTGTCATGAACACACTTATTATTTTCTGTAGGTTATGCTTTGGGCAGTGTTGAGGGCAGGGTCGCTATTCAGTACGTTAATGCAGTGAATCCCAAAGACAATTTCACATTCAAATGTCATAGATCTAACGGTGTCAACAACGGCTATCAAGATATATTTGCCGTAAGTAATTGTATAAAACAAAGTTACATCGTCTTACGTTGAGCTATTTCAAAAACTTGTATTTGTAAGAAAAACTAAATACTATGTTTTGGACATTCCGTTTTCATAATTAAGGAACGACAAATTATTTACACTATTCTGTAGGTCAACGATATTAAATTTCATCCTATTCACGGTACACTTGCTACAGTGGGATCCGATGGAAGGTACAGTTTTTGGGATAAAGATGCAAGAACCAAATTGAAGACATCGGAACCCATGGAGCAACCCATAACATGTTGTGCATTCAACAGCGACGGCCAAATCTTTGCTTATGCTGTTAGCTATGACTGGTCAAAGGTATTTAATTGTGCATGCATAATAATTCGACTTATAATATTATAAATCTTTATTTCTGGGAGGGCAGCTCTATATAAACCCGAACATAAATTATTATATTATCATTATTATTATAGTATCATAATTATGTTTTGCAGGGTCATGAATTCTACAGTACTCAAAAGAAGAATTCAATTTTCCTCCACGCTTGCTTTGATGACCTCAAACCCAGGAACAAGTCATAAAATCCTCCTGGAAAATAAATGAAAGCCGTAGTGATTAATGATACTTTTGTTGTCAGTTTCCAGTAATAATGTATTAATTGTGTGATATTGTAGAGTTATATTTATTTTTCCCTATTATCTTCATAGATATTTAGACCGTAGATATATATTTTATTGTGATAATGACTGCTTTATTTTTATTTATGGAAAAATAAAATACAAGGTCGTGTATTCCTTTTCCTGATCGTCATGCTCCATCCGTTTCCGCAACGGGGCTTGTAGTTATTTTGTTGTTGGTTGTGCCTATACTAAAGCTGTGAACATACTTTGCCATTTACATGCTAGCCACATCCTATGTTTAATGTTTCTGTCCTTTAAATAATCAACTTTTATTCCAGGTACTTGATTTCCATACAATAAGGTACATAAAATTGAAGCTGACATAGAAAATTATAAGTGCATTTTTCTGTATTAGTACATACATTAATGCAATAATGCAAGTACACAAATACGTAATTATTATGCTTAAATAATGAAAATAGGTACTTCAGTTAAAAGTTAGATGCGTACACTATTCACTAACTTTACGATATTGGATTGTGAGATGCAAATTAGAATGAATTAATATTAAAAATACCAAGCATATAAGTATACCATTATTGCGGCTTGACCACAAAACAGAGCGTATTGTAAACATACTTCCTTAAGACCATACATAAGTGACAAAATTTTGACAATGGTAAATTTTAAAAACGAACAAAATTTGATAATACTGTGTTATCACGATTTGAACAAATAATACACTAGTTCACCTGCGATTACATTATTCAACCATATTACCATGAGTTGCGGTGTTGTTGTAAAAACGCCGATTTCCTTTAAAAGGAAGCACACACACTGCCATTCGTTCATTAAAAATCGATAAAAACCCATAATTTAATAGTGTCGCCAAGAAAGTCTTCCTTTAGCAAAATTCTGATTTCTGATGATTACCGATCAATCTTTTTGCATTGCATTGACTAAAGATCATTCCAGGAAATTTTGATAATTTTCTTACCTTGAATTTGGACCTAAGTGGATAATATGTACTAGTAGTTAACCTCTTTATTACAAAATAATTTTTAACAAAAAGAAGTTGAATAATCAAATGACGAAATAATAATTGCCGTGATAATTTACACGGCAATATAATTCAAATGAATGTAAAATATCCATGATTTTCACACTACGTCTATAGTATTTAATTCCTTTAGTTTTTTAAGGGCTTTTGTCGTGGCTTCAATGGGTAACGCCTCGAGCTTTGCTGGTCTTCTCATACTCATTTCTGGTGAGCTTAAAAACCCATTTTGGCTTCCGCCTATAAATTTGAAAATTATTTTAAATTTATTAAAGAATACTACTCTGCAGAATACTACGGCTTTTATTCTTTCTGAATTCATTTCTCCGAAGGAAAAAGTTATGCATTATATTTATATCTGTATATCGTTCATTACCCGAACTCCAACCACTTTGGACAGGAGAAGGACCCCATGACTTATTTCTTACTTGAGTGGTATTTCCTGAATTAAAATGATTATTCCAATTGTTCATCATAACATTGTTCGTGTTTCCATTCACTCCATTGTGTGTCTTTTGTGCCAAATCTGCTCGAAAAAAAATTATATCCCAAAAACATTACCACAACCATTAATCGAAATTGCAATTACACACATATTCCAAGTTAAATTCCAATTCAAGGGTTAAGTTGTTACAAGCAACGCTAAATTTTAATAAATTTTAATGAGGGCTGGATAGTGTTCCTCTGCAGCCTTGTAATAATTGCTGAAGTATAGTTGAGGGTAAAAATGTGAAAATAAAAAAATGAAAAAGGGGTAAGCTCCCACTGATATAGGTCAACAATTTACGATCTAGTTACCCTTCCACTTACTGATGACACGAGAGGCATCTTGCTGAGCACGAATGAGCAATTCAGTGGCTCTCTTTGGCTTGAAATAATTCTCTGCAAAATTCGTACCATCGACGGTCTCAAACTTCTGTGAACACACAAAAAAAAACAATAAAAACCCTTCCAAAAAGAAGTACAAGAAATTAGGAATTCATATTTAGTAGGAAAATTCCACGAGTAGTAAAGTTTTTTCTAATGATGTTACTTTAATTAAAGTGCTATTTCTATTATTCTCTTCATCCTCTTCTTCATTATCGGAGTTTAACCGAGCTGGAGCAGTTTTGGACGGAACTCGATTATTATTATTTTTCATATTATTATTGTTGTTGAGCGGTAGAATGCCTGTGAATGTTTAAATTAAATTAAACAATTACCAAACCAGGTTTTTTTCATGGTCTTAGATCAGAGTATGATCATTACATCAACAAAAGGTTAAATTTTAAACAGCGGAAGGTTACCGTTTGCAGGAGGCAACTTTGTCTTCATACAGCACAGTTCCGGCAACTTCCACCTTTGAGTCTCGTCACTCCAAATAGCTTCGGATTTGATGCCATCAAGATTACTGTTAATTTTTTCCATAAAGTTTGTAATGTGAGAACAACTATTATTCCTTTAGATAAATTTTTAAATCAATAATGCTTTATAAAAAATACCTGTAATTGCAATCCCTTCTGATGGTAGGCTGGATTTTATCTAAGATGCCCTGAAGTAATTTAAGCTGCTGATCCTGCCTACGAATAGTCTCTAAATAGTCGGTCCGATCATTCTGAAATTCACTATGTAAATCCGAAATTTCCCTTTCCAGGGCTTTTACTTTCTGCTTAGATTTTTTAAGGGCGTCCGTTTTGGCTCGAAGTTCCTCTTGAATATTGTCGTAGGCCTTTATTAATAAGCTATCATCATCCTCATTTTTAGTAATAGCTTCTTGTAGTTTCATCCTCCTCTCTGCCGCTTTCTTCTGCTTCTGTCGTTTCTCAATGAGGGCCTTGTCATTTGCACGCTCTCCTCCTACCATGTTCTCCTCAATTTCTTGGAGCCTGTAGATAGAAGTGAATGATGGACAGGGTATTGACAGATCCATTCAAAAGAGATGATTGAAAAATCGCATTACTTTTTCCTACAGATATATGTATGTATATTTACCTTGCCAACGCTTCTTGCTGCTCTGGACTCAGTGCTTTATTCTCCCCTTCATGCAAATCTTGTCTTTCCACATTGACTTGTGCCAGTTCCTTTTGGTACTGATCCTTGAGGACTCCAACCTCAGCTTGAAGCTTGGCATAGCTTTTTTGTTCAGCTTCATAACTTTGACGGAGAGTCTGAAGCTCCCGTTCGTACTCTTCCCGAATCTTATCCTTCTCAGCTTCTAAATTAATAGTGATCATTTGGGGAGCATTGTTATTATGGCTAGGGGAGAGACCCCCTGACTCCTCTAATAATTTTTGCTTCTCAAGCATCTGCTTTAGCTGCATTATTTCCTCTTGATATTGCTTGAGGAGAGCATCCTTAGGATCTTGGTTGATTCTCGGCTTGTTCTTGATATTTTTAGCCCGATTGGCGTAACGTAAGGTGCTCAGGGTCTCGTCATAGTTGTTGTCCGCCGGGCTAATTATTCATATCATTAACATTATTAATACAATCAAGATGTACATACTTTATCATAGAAATTTAAAGAAATCATAAAAACAGCCCATTCATTTAGTCTTTTTATCGTAATTTCCCTCTACCTCGTACAAGCAACCATCAAAGTTTTAGTGTTTCCACCCAATGAGTCCTGTTTTTGAAGTAACAAAACCAAAAGTTAGTTTCCCCTTTTAGCATTTTACGTACATATATTGTGAATACCCTAAAGCTTAAAATTCATAGCAAATTCAGGCAAAGAATTCAGGCCCTACTTGAAGCAGTCGAGTCAGTTTGGAATCACGGTAAGGGATATGCTTGGATTTCCCATCCACCAGTGCAGAAATCACATTGCCAAGAGCAGACAACGACAAATTGATTTTCGTCGCTTCCTTCAACCTATCACCCGTTGCACCTGTATGAAAAAAACACAGGGAAACTCGCTCAAACATTACCCTTCACACAATTTACCTACATATAACCTAACCTGTTAAACAAAAGATAAATTCTAACGAGAACACCGATGAAAACCTTTTCAACCCACATAAAATTCCAAACTATCAAACTACAAGGAATTGCCCATAAATACTTTGCAAAATCATGTATAATAATTCTTGCCCTGTATAGGAGCATGTTTACATGCAATGTAAATATAGAGATTCGTGGACAGAGATGAACTCAAAACCTACCCGTTTTCGTCTGCCTTTCACTCCCAGCCAAATCCACTAGATTCAATTTGCCCTTCCGGATGGAATCATCCTTGTTGTGATCCATCATCTCAATGACAATTGTAAATATGGAGTGGGATCTGGAGCTGTCGGCATTCATCAACGTCGCTCCCACCGCCCGGTTCTTCCAACCTTTATCCATGAGTGACTCACACTCTTCCACATTGTGCACCGTGTGCTGGGAAAGATCTAGCATCAAACAATACCCTCTTTATATGGATTATCCATTCATTTCATATGCCCTCAAAAACGTTTTTATTCCCATTAAATTTTTAAATGTTCTGAACCCTGTCAGAGGCCTATGCTACGGGATCACCTACCATTTATTACACTACGTCATATATAGTTTCATAGCAGAAAAAATACTATAATAATCATATAAATTAAATACCTTAATCGAATCTACCACGCAGGATGCCATGAATGCTTCCGCCGATTGCATTTGACCGTAAATTTTCCCCTACCTCACTAATTAATACTATCACTCTCATCCAAGCTTCCTTTTTCCTTTTATTGACTTTTTATATCCATCAACCCCTGCTATAGATGGACTCGCAAGAAAATAGGAGCTGATAATTGTAGCTAATAGACTACCTTTAATGAAGCACTTCCTCGTCGTTGATAACTAACTGCGCTAGCATTTACATACGACTACATATATGAATTATGTGCGTTACATAAAGTATATCTGAAATTATTTCGAATAGATATATAAAGAGGCTAAAAGCCCCCAAAAAATGTCTATTTTATTCCATAGTACAGATAATAGGAGGATGATAAGGGTCAATTTCTCATTGCAATATCCACACATGAACTTTTACATTCACTATAGGCTACCGGGGCTACACGAGTTTTGTCCTGTCAGTATCAGACGTATACATTCCCCGTGGAGCAATAAACACCAGTTTAATAACAATTACTGGTAGATTTTCCAGCCCTAGGATAATAATTCCTCATTTTCCCTTCATAAGACTCTCGGAGAAAGTCAATGTACTACACTAGGATAGGCTACGTGAGTGGGAATTTAGGAAAGGTTGTGGACAGTTGGGTGATAGTTTCTTGAGAAAATGATAGCCCATAAATAAAGCGAGACAATAAATCAATAGTTTTCGGTGGGCCAGTTAATGAAGTGCTGCATATTACAGTGATGTCAATAAACTCTCTATGGACTATCATATATAATAAGAGAGGATAGACAACCTCAGTGAAGTTGTCTTTGGTTCAGCTACCTCAACCCTTTTTTCCTCTCCATTTGCACCTCTAAATCTAATACATACACTCTCCATTTAAATCCATTTACTTTTTCAATTAAGCTCCAAACGTAAAACTCCTGGGGGAAGGAAGACTCAGGCTAGGAAAGCTTTTAGTCCCGACTGGTAAATGTTGTGCTATATTTTTTATTTGTTTCCTCAACACGTACATACTAATTCTTACGTGGGTATTAAAAAACGTGTCTTGAGAAATACGTACATACATTTCATATACATACTATTATCATACATTTGTCTTATGAAAGGTAATTGACCGTTTAATTGAATTAATAAAAAAAAACAGGTAATAGAATTTTAGTGCCCCTCATGTAGTACAATGTATACATACCTGAGACATAGACACCCCGATCAGGATGCTCCTTCACGTCGAGCTTTCTCTTTACGTCCATTCCCAGGAGATCCCGGACATCTTCATTGTAGATTTCTAGGTAAGAGGCATGGACCAGGTACTTGACATTCTCACTGGATTCAATGGCATCAAAAATATGTTCGAAAGCTCTCGGAATGATCCCTTTATGTTGGGGAGGATCTGGGATTCCCTGCATTGTGAAGGATTTCCCACAGCCCGTCTGTCCATAAGCGAATACTGTTGCATTGTAACCTTCAAGGACCCCCTGTGAAAAACATTCCCCCATGGCTTTAGTACTTAATGACACTAGCACAAAAGACTGTTTATAGAAAATACTTACAACAACTACTAGTATCTTGAGAGAAAAAAAATCCAATAATTGCATAATACTATACACACTTTCAATTCTGCGTATAGTCGTACATGAATTAAATTGTACTTTGGCTGTATACCAACATTATAAATAATGGGAAATTAGTATAGCTCTATTATTACATCACGTATATATCTAGTAAATTGATGGATTCTTCCGCTGAAAGCATCTTTTGTCCAGCTTGAATTTCTTTAGAATACATAAATATCTATATATATGCATGTAAGTCCAGTAGGAAAATCGATTTCCTCTAATTAAAGTCCACTCATGGGACTACCCAAGCCTCAATGAACACCAAATCATGCTCTTCAATATAAGCTGAACATACGCAAACATTCCAGGAGACTTGCCATTGAATTGAGCGTGAATGGTCGGAACAAATGCGTAATAAAGCAACTACTACAAGGTCTGGAGCATTAATCTTAAGGGAAAATCTATTTCATTCTTTTCTTTCTCCCCTCGTATTTCCGACTGTTATTATGTAATGTTATAGGTGGAGAAATATGTTTCTACAATAAATATATACATTCACCCTTTTGTCTTCTACAGTATTAGACTGTTGTGGAAGGTAGGAGCAATTTCGCAAAATGGCAGATTACATTTTTTTCCGAGTCAGTTTGTACATAAAATAAAGTGGAGGAAAAAAATTGAGAAAATATTGACCAAACGAGTTCTTCGTCAAATCTCGAGACACTTAGGGCAGGAAACTCGTGGACATAACAATGGATATTTTTTTGAAGGTTCTATGCCGTCATGCTACTAAATAGAAGGCTATCATCGTCGTCTTTTCAGAGGCAAGGTGCTTAGCAATTCTGCCATGGTTAATGTACTTGAGGTATTGATTGGAACGGTGCTATTTGTACGTGTATTTATTGTCTGTGTCCGGTTGGTTAGTATTAGAGTTGCTATGTGTGTATAATGTATAAGCTTTGAGTGAAGACGAGTCCATAGCTTTAAATATGTATGTATTAATGGAGGTATTTAACGCTCATACTAAACACCAAAATAAAGTACTTTCATGGATGGGATAAGTTCCTCCACGCAGAAAATGTTAACCTCACTCGCGAATGTTCGTCATTTGATGACGACTCCTCTACAGTTAACGAACTTGTTTTGACTAAATGGCATAGTCACCTAAGTAAAAATACAGATAGAGCTGTATAGAAACGTGAGCTTCGAATATAGCAATGTTTATATACAATCAATATGAAAAAATCGATCAATATCCTTCCGAACGGTGCGGTATGGAGTCAGAGGCTTTGCATAATTTAGTGACCCAAGACCTTCAAAGCGTATCACCTTCAGCGATGTCATATTCTCAATGTCATTGGACGATAGGCTTAAAAACTTTCTAAGAACATACACGCGTTCATATTCATAAATTCATTGAGACTCTTGAGAGGATCCTTCAAATTTTAGTGTCTCCAAGTTTCAACTATTGTTTGACATTTTCTAAAGATATACTGTCAAAATCCTATGATAAATGAAACATGGGACAAAGTGCTTGCAGCGTTAACGTTGCTTCAAAGGGCAAGAAAACTCCAAGGGTTAGAATTAAAGTAAAAGTAGTGACCAAAAATTTGGTTAGAAGACAAATTTTGACAAAGTATGATTTTATCATGTCAATCAAAGCTTACAAATATTAAATTACCGAAGAATTTCTACCCGAACATTCATAATAAATGATACGTTTATAGTAGAATTTAAATTACATTGCGAATATTTTAAGCTATTAGTTTACTATTTTTGTCCATGTATTAACATGCATTACGAGAACATAAAAATCCTTACCTCGACAAGTGGATATGCTATTTCAGAGTACAGGGCTTCAGTAGTGGATTCAGTGTAGTAGACACCATCAAAGCTGAAAGTTTTCGGGGGTGCGGATGCATCCCCAGGGTTCACTATACTACATTGACAGATTGAGCTGTCCATGAAGACCACACTCTAGAAAATTATTCAAATATATTCATACAAGTTTTTTCAAATTCCTTGTATTCTGTATTACAATAGGCAAATGCATACATTTATTTCCATAAACACCAACAACATTTTTACATTCCAGGAATTTAAATGCGGATTTCCACAAGCTTGTACTACCATACAAAAGTATGTACACAATTTTAGCATCTATAACCAAAGTTCTGCTGGGAGACGAACAAAGCCCTTATTATGTATGCAGGGGAAAGTGGGGAAAGGGGAAGGTAATGAAACTCACATATATAGCTAACAATAATAATACGAGGCAGTGAAAGCCCATTAAAAGCAGTGAAAGAAAAATGCCCATTATTGCTCACAAAGCATGAAATATTATTCAAAAATGCGCAAAAGTCATCAAATCCAAACTCTCTACTCCGTTGAATAACGAAAACAAAATTCAAGGTAAAAACAACGATGACTCATATGACTTATTGCCGATACTCTTACAATACTTCAACCATCTCCCTCTAAATACTTACACCTGTCAAATAAAAATTACTTGTCAAACAAAAAACTCGGTTAGTGGGCACAAGTCATGAAAATACTAATCCCTTTTTTAGATGTAGTGTTTCATGATATACCCCAAGCCATTAGCATTTATAGCGATTCCAATGAAAAAACCCATCCAGCGATTACGAAAAGACGCAATTTATTGACAGAGCGTGTGATGCGGACATGTATAATGTACAGTTACGTAACAATAATTGCACGCTCCTGACATTCAAAAAAAACTATTCCCTTTCGTCCAGTGTAGGATATTTTTCAATGAATACTATTCAAGTTTACGTATTTACATATGAAATTTCCTCCATTTATGTCCAATCAGTCCAATGGATATTTTACACAATAAAAATTCAAACACAAAAAAGTATAGCCTTTATATTATCATTCCTCTAAAACCAAACAATCCACAAAAAGTGCTACTTTTGTGAAAAAAATCCTTATCGAACTTGAAAAAATCGGCCAGCTCCACGTACGTAGCTGGATGACACGACGGAAATATAAAAGTTCTAATGTCATAGATATTTTGCAAAGGCAATTCTCAGTAGTTCCTGGAAAATCTCTTTGTATAAAGCCCAGTTGAGGAAAGCATGAATAAATAATGATGGGGATCCGCATGGTGAATGGGATGTGTAACTTAATTACAAGTTCGGCAACAAATTTTACCCATTCCCATCGCATGTCCACATGTAATTACATTCTATTCCACTAAAACTTGGTTAGCTTATGGTTTTTCATACAAACCAGAGAGACACTTTTTCCCCTATCGTTATTACATAGCCTACTGTCCTACTCTTACTCTTTCTCCTCTCCCCTGTGGAAATGTAATTCAAGTTGAGTGAGCAAAAGTCATAAAACTAAATTTTTTCCAATGAATTGATCCAACCCATTTGTTGGTTTGTTTTGAAAATTACCTAATAAAACTGAAGCCACATCAATCAAAGGGAAATAAAAGGCAATTAAAAGAAAAAAAAATAACATGACCTTCCCGTGTGAAACTAAATATGTTACAATCGTGAAGGTTAGCCTTGTAGTTTTTTCTATGAATAAAAACGATGTGGATAAAAGTGGAAAAATGCAGATTTTTCCTCAAAGTTTCCCTTCCCTAATTAAATAAATAGCACACCGGAAGACCCACCTATGCGTGAGTTCCAGTTAAATAACTTTCTATACATAAAGATGCAATTTACTTCTATGCGAACTACCAACTTTCCCTCTGCTGTTCTGTACCGCGGCAGCAGTTTGTGTGAAAAAGGGATGAATTCCTTTTGCCTCTCGTGCTACTCTTCACACTTTACCTCTATCCGTACATGCATGCACTTTTGTAAACATGAAGATACATACGTGCAGGTGCACAAGGTATTTTCCTGCAAGACTAAAGTTCTTCAAGGGGTAGGAGTAAAGAAAGTATTATTGGAATGGGCAAAGTTTTTTCCATTTTTAAATAAGCCAAGCTTTCTTTCCAGAGTGTAAGTATAGATAAATACGAGAGAGGAGAAAGCGTGATTTCACCCAGAAAATCCATGAATAAAATCCCTAGCTACTTCCCAGCTGTCACGCTTCATTGGCATGCATGGAAAAAAAGGAGGAGTGCATGCATTGTTTTGTGTGCTGAATAAGCAAGCAAGGAAGCACGAAGATATTACTACATTACTACGAGCTACACATTAAGGAGCCCACGCTCAAAACAATTATTTTAAGTTATAGTAAAAAGGTAAATATGAACTTGAGCTTTAATTAGAAATGCTTCCATGTTTTATATAATTTATTCATTCACCTTGCTCTTCATGGACTTCTCCCGCTCGTTCATGGGGCGACATCGGACCACAACTTTCACGCACTCCGACATCCTGCTGGGAGGATATTTTTCCTAGGCTCTTCAGTTGTAACTTGATAATAATGTGTTTGTATATTTTACCTTCGAGTTTTTCTTAATAGGGGTTACATGTTCCTGTATGGAGAATATAAGAGAAAATTTATTTTGAGTGCTTAGAAAAATTATGAGAGGAAACTTGTTTGCATTAGAAAACTACAACAGTGAGAAATTTGTAACTTTATAACTCCACTCATAGTATTTTTTCTGTGGATCTTAGCCCCCACATATAAAGTTACGCAGTGACTAGTTTCGTTTGCAAGGAGAGCCTCACCTGCATAGGTAGCACATATAATGTGGAAACTGGACGGGCGATTTATCGTGATCATTAAAATGTAAAAAACGTTACTCAAAAATATTAAGTCACTCGAACTTTTAATCTTCGCAAAGTTCAACCTATCCTTTACTTGACCCTCGAAATTTTGTTTGCTCCTCAAAACTTAATTTAACCGAATTTCCCTTTATGTACTACTTGGTATATGTAGAGGGAAGATCCCAAATAACCCTAGACCTTTATAGAGTAGCTATCACAATGTATGTATTAATATTACGTTACGTAATATCAAAGGTTACAAGTGACGCATATCGCATGGGAAGGAAGCCTTCCCCCTCACCCTCGGGTAAGAGTAAACAGTTACCTCGAAACACAATTTCTTCAGAAGACATACAAGCTATCAAATAAGCCTGCATCAATAGCATATGTATACATGTGTGTATGTATACAAAGTGTACAAAAAGTTTTAAATTATGCAGAAGCACATTTTTCTTCTGTTGACATTCTTATGAAAAACTACTTTGTGCTAAATTTGCTTGTTGAATAAAATTGAAATTGAAATAAAACTCTGAGCTAGTACATACAGGCAGGTAGAATTGAGGATGTATATTATGTACGTCCCATCCACCCCATTCCACATGTCACTTGGAGAGAAAATCAACCTACGAGATATGTTGTAGATAGAGCACAACACAAGTACTTGGTAATCATCGGACCATATGTGTGTCACTACTTGCATTACTATGCTATATGATGGGTGCTATACACTCCTGGCCATCATCATATTTGCTAGTGGTTAGTTTCTTTTCAATTTATCCTAGTATAACTTGCCGCCATATAAGACGTACTAAAGTCCTCTCAGCTGCATTATTATTATTTTCGATCAATTTCTTTTTCACGAGTATGAGTGTATGAGTACTCCTACATAGCATGCACTTGTAGCCAAGTACTTACATCCTACTTGTAAACCGCAGCCTGTTGTCAAAGACTTGTCCCGCATGGAACCGCGTATATAGATTGTATGTGCAGTTTGATAGGAGCTTTAGGAACATTGGAATTTCTTTGGAGGAAATGGCAGGTGGTCTTCTTTTTATATAGTGAATAAATTATTATCTCGCTCAAATTGAGATTCACATTCAAGTAGATCACTTTGTATGAAGGAAAAGGAGATCAGGCCAATGCTAAATCAATATGTGGTGTATTATTTTCCCTCCTTTTTTTATTTACCTCCTGCCTCACAATACAGTGTGTGTACTTCAACGACCTTGTTATTCCTATTTCAATTAAAATCCCACCATTCTCATTAACGTACAGGTTCTTAATGTCTTTCAATGCCACTCTTAATATTTTTAGCTCTAATTTTCTCCCAATTCTTTCCCGCCCATGACAACAATAAAAATTTGCCCAGCTGTTTAATTATAAAAAGACCACATGAGTTTCCTTGTAATATTCCAAGGCGTCTTGTACCACACAAGTTACGTACTAGTAAAGCGTTTTTATTTTTGCTTAACTTTTTCAACGCTAATGAATAAATTTCGTTAGAATTGGTTAGGGAAGGGCGCAGATTCATTGTAAAACTTAAGTGTGACGACATAAAGAGAGAGATATTCTTAAAAAAACATTGTGGAAAACACCGTGAAAAATTTACTAGCCAGCGTTATATACCTCTTAACCAACCAAATCAAAAGGACCCAAACTCACGTATATACAAATATCTTTTAACACCCACATAAATCCCTAAAGTTGAAATCTCTTTTAAGTTGGCTCAAACTCCTTTGACAACATAATCCCCTCTTACTATACATGAAAGTCAAGAATATTTTAAAGCTACCAAGTACACTACAAATTCATATATCCACACATACTTCACATAAAATAAACAATAGTAAAACTACCTCGTAAAGTAATCCTTCCTTCTGATCTTCCACCAGTACTTCCAGTAGTAGTGATTACTCTAATGAAGATCTATACACAAGCCGATGCTAATTACTATACAACCCTCGGGAGGATTCCTCCTCGTAGATCATCCTCCGACCCCAAGGAACCTCAGAAGAAGAAGAAGATACTCCTCAACTAATATTAGACTCAAACAAATCCCCACTATAAAAGTCTTGTGCTGCTCGTATGGTATATAAGAAGAACACCAAAAGCACCTCGAGTTTTTACTGACAGCCCGATCACCTAAGAACCTTTACCAAGGGAGAACGTTCATAATCACCCCAATCCCCCACTCACTATATACACCTTTCTCTATCAACCACTTGAGTAGAACTGCTTGGGCTTAGAAGAAGTTCCACTACTGTTATCACACAAGTGGATAAAATTCATATCCTTGTCACTACTATTCTGTAGTAGTGCAAAACCCCTATACTATACTAACTCTAGCCCCACACCGGCTCATTTCCCCTGGAATTCCATGCTGGAAAAGGGAGGTAAAATAACGTAGTAGTAAGGGAAGGAGCCAGAAGACGGATTACCTCTACTAGAGTAATAGTAGCCAAGTAGTGCAAACACACGGAATCTAATGTTTGTGTTGTGGGAAATGGCAAGTACTAGCTAGCGGATAGATACTCTCAGCATGTATAACTCCAATGTTAGTGTATAGAGATGCTCTTGCACATGCGAGCCTTATATGCGAGTATATACATGGTAGCTTTTAATTCATCAAGGGAAAGCATATGCATATGCCTCCTCCTATGTAGTAGCTACGTTCAGGTGGAAGATAGCTCACATAAAGTGCTTTCTCCACAGTTTACTCTCCTTTTGCAATATTAGTACTGACTGACATGACAAGCTTGAGTATCCTCGTCCTTTCCATTTTTTTATTCATTCCCTTTGACTATGTGCACTTACATAAGAAGGGTTTATATGAACATTTATATGTAAAGTTTATCAAGTTTCTAACTTCTGTCCCTTCTCCTCTCCCTGATGTTCCCTAGTCACGGAAAGAGTTGTAAGTATCATAAAATGACACATTTCTCACTAGAAAACGCAACAGTCATAATTGAAAATTTCCCACAACCTACTCCCATTATGGGAAAAGCTGATTTATTTTTTATGACAGAAGCTGAACATTTTTTAAAACAAAAAAAATCCTTAAAATTTACTCCTTAAAACCCCTCGCTTGAAACTACATGTAGAATAATTACCGTGGTCCGTCATCATTTAGGGCACAGATAGGTCCATTGAAATTGGGAGGGGCAAAAATTGCCAACATTTCATCCCTGATTTTAAACCCCCTCCCCAATTAAACTCCTCCCCGTGAAAAAATTCAAAGGGGCTGTGTGCTTTTTGACCCCCACTCTACGAATTGACAAGCATTGAATATATCGTCGGGTAAAGTCCAAAAGGCACTATAATTTTCGTAACGTTATGGGAAAAACAAAATTATAGCGCCTTT
>JAQFXU010003409.1:0-16337 GCA_034693705.1 Spatulosminthurus flaviceps | reverse complement strand
CATCCTTTCGAGTTCCATTAGTTCAAAGAGCGAAACATCCTCTGACACACTGTCCTTTTTGAAAGCTACTCACTTTTTCTCTCTTCCTCAAGGAAGAAAAGACCTTTTAAAAGAACTTTTTTTTTCATTTGACCAATTTGTAATGTATGCTCTTTAGTAGGCTCTCCCAGGAAAAAAGACATCTTTGGGAGTGGGACATTATATATAGAAGATTATATAGAAGAGAGAAAGTGTCTTTTTAGTGCTTGGGTCACTTGAAATGTTTTCCTAGAATCTGAATCTCTCTAGGAAAGCTCTGGAAATACATTAAAAGGAGGGAGGCTATTATAATGTGCTATATTTGCTCTGAGTCACAATCAGAGATAAAGTACGGAGAATCTGATGAGGATATTTTGGTAGGGGGAGAAAAACCTTGGGAATGACAAGTTGAGGTAGAAACGTGTCCATCCTCTGTTCCTCTCTGAGGTCTATGAGTGAGAGAATAAGTAAGAGTTGAAGAAGGAAGAGAGAGAGAGAGAGAGAGAGAAAGAGGGTGGTTGTATAAAAGGTGTCCTTCTTTTTTCTTTACGACTAAAGACAAGGAGCTTTTTCTCTCTAGAAGAGAACAAAGGGGACAAGTTTCAAAATACATAAGCATTTAGTTCTCTCTTTTTTGGTATAAACCTCCTGATTTCCTCTTCAATGAACACGTCCTGTCAGTTATCCAAGTTAAAGACTCGAGACTTTTCCTTTTAAACGACTCGCTCGTTATTTTGGTGGGTTCCTCTTTTTTCTCTTCTTCTCCTCCTTATATTCTTGTCTTTCTTGGGAAACTCTCTCTCTCTCTCTCTCTCTTTTCTCTTTTGCCCTCCCAGGCTTGTCCCCATCTCATTCTTCTTGAACTGGAGTCACCTAAATTTTCAATGCCATAAATTTCCTTGAATTTACACTGCACTCACTGATCGATCCAATTTAATCTAGTTGCTGATTCTCTTATAGTATAGGCCTGATAAAAATAGGATGAAGGGGAATAAAATCCTCTTCCTTAGAAGTCTCCTTAATGTCCCAATAATTCTAGGGAAGCTTGAGTGAAATTCCCTAGGCTTGAAGAAAAAAATCTCTAACCTTCCCCCATATTAGACTTTCTCCCTTAAAAGAGAGAGAGAGGGAAAGATGGTTGGGGAAAGTGTAATTGTAGGAGAAAATAAAAATACAACTTCTTGGGGAAAATGAAGAGCTATGTTATGGACTGGAGCACAAAACATGGGGATCGTAATGTTTTCTAATACTCGTAATAAAATTAACCCTATCTATGGATTTGGCCCTTTTGTCTCTCTATAGGAAATTCCCTAGCAAAGCAACAACTTTCTCCACTTTCTCTCTCTCTCTCTCCCCCTCTCTTTCTCTTTTACATATTCCCCCAATGTTCTCCATTACATATGTACTAGGAATCCCTCCCATACAACAGTTGCCTATCTCCCTCCATTCCATACTCCCCTGCTTATCATTTTTTGACAACACTTCCCCCAATATTTTATACGCATATACTCAATGTTTCATAATTTACAAGGGATTTTATACCCTGGATAGCCATTACTACGATAGTATACACCCGACTTGTTATTTTATCGCAATAGGAACTATATCTACATAGCTATATGGATATTTATGCACAGAGATTTATTTCAAGTTAAGACAAGAAGAATACATGAAGCCCATCCTATATCTTCCAGCCATATAAACATTGAAAGGGGAAAGGGGAGAAAGCACATCATTATTCCATATCAAGATGTACTCATTGTGTTTGTCCGGGCTAACAATGGATGCTTCCATGGCTTTTATGGATGTCCTTGTAAATTTTCACAAGCTATTTCTACGATAATCCAAAAAGAGAAAAAATCATTCCCACACAAACCTTATGTAAGGATATGGATAGGGAAATAGGGATACAGGGCTGAGTTGAAGCTTGCTTTCATCATATAAATAAAGGGAAGTTGATATTTTTACGGATTTTTCGTGTGAGTGAGTAATGTGTTCGGTTGAATTACTTCACATGATTTTCCAAGAAATATTCCCCCCACCCCAACCCTTCTTACCAATGGTTACAGTTTTTTCCTTAGATGTATCATAACATTCCGGCTAACATTCCCGTTACCAAGGTCCCTCTCCAAGGCCCTCTCTTTTTTTATATGGTTATTTTAAGGTGCATATAAAAACCTGATATATCCCCCAATGTTGAGCAGATTGCCATGTAAGTATAAGTCTTGGAAATTTCTTATGCTATATTTAATGCTACATTTCCTTGCTATACTTACAGAATTTATAGGAGGAGAAAATCCACGGAGAAAGTACACCTTATGGTGGCTATAACTTATATATGAGTTTCCACGTATACCTATGTAGAGAGAGAGAGAGAGAGCCAAGGTTTGAGAGAACAAAAATTTTGATGATAGTTTTATCCCACACATATGCTACCAATTCTAACTAACGAGGAACTTAAGTTGGAGCAATCAATCAATGGCATTGATGTAGCGGTGGATTAGTAGAATTGTACAAGTACAGTGCTTTCACTATATCCCCGTTATGGAGAAAGTGGAAGAAAAAGGAGGAAACTAAAAAATCATAAACTACTCTCTTCCAGGATCAAGGCCTATAGTATATACGTAGTATATTTATATAGGAAAAGAAATAATAATGGTTTAGCCATACAATCACACTTGCTTCCACCATCGGATCGTCGAGTTATAAATGCAGAGAAAATTATGGCTTCGTACGGACTCCTGAATAGTTCCAACTGCATAAATATTACCAGAGTTGGAGAGATGTATAGATATTTATGTGTGAGCTATATATAGAGTGTGTAGGAAGTGTATGGGAATGAGTGTAGGTAAGGAGAAAATAGCGGGGAGCAAGAGCAATGTTTTCAGCCATTGCGGCCGTTACTGGGTGAGAATGTAGTAGTAAGGAGAGAAACAAGGAGGAGGTGGGATGGGAAATGCTCCTCGTTCCACATCAAACCCTTTGTAAACTAGAGCTGTTTACTTGCTTTTATGGGAAGAGAGAGTAAACCAGTGAGTTAGAGAGAGAGAGAGAGCGAGTTTTCTCCTCTTAAACTCACATAGTATATATTTCCTGAGTATAGTACATGAGGAGAGCCAAAAAAGAATTGATCGTATTGCTGGATCGTAATGATTTTAGTTGGGAACTCTTCATCCATCACTATCACTACATTCTTATAATCGATCCTACGTTTACTTTCTCCATCCTATAATATGCTTCCCAGTCCTACAGGGAGGACCATATAAGTTATTTATGTACATTGAGAGAAAGTCTTTGACTTGAGTGAAATAAGCTCACTCCCACTACATATCACCTTCTCTTCGTGTCTCTGTAGTTTTTGGAGAAATACTGGAAATCCCTTTCTTTTATAGATATGGATGAATTTCCGAGCAGAGGTTCAACCTTTGGTTGGTTCGTGTGTGTAAGGCTGTAAGTGCATTGCCGAACATTACAATGTTCCGTTAAGTACTGCCCACTGCACTGTAACATTTCTTGTGCTGGAATACTGAGTGAGTGAGTGAGTGAGTGAGCCACTCGGATAGTTCACTCTACAAAGTTCACGTCCACTCAGTCTGTCCAGATGAGCAGTCTCTTTTGTCGGATTTACATCACACAAACCATCCTCACTGTGTGTTAGCCAAAGCTTTGAGTTTATGTGTACATTTATTTTATAGGCACTAAACATATTTATTCTGTACGTGTGTATTATCCATATAAGCACATGTATGAAGTAAAGAGGAATATAAAGCTTTTGCTTTTTACATATGCATACGTTATAGGAGTGGATTCTGTATTGGAGAAAGCTTTCTGTATGTAACATAGGAATTTCATCTATGAGTAGAAAACAGGGAGAGCGTAATGTAGTCCAGCCCATTGTATGTAAAATGTTTAATATTACGTAGAAAAAGCGATTATTAGGATGTTGTCCCTGATAGTAAGGAGAAAATTTGAGTGTAGAAGCACATTTTTATGGAGAAAAATATCTTTTTCTGATCATCATTTAAACTTTCTCCTTTGCCCTTAAAAATGTATGTGTGTAGGATATAATGGGAATTCCTACTCCTTTTTTCACTCCCTCTTCTTTTCTTATCTCCTGCCGGAGAGAGAGATTATTGGAAAGGAAATGACTGGTAAAAAAAAAGATTTTTATGTGATGAATTGCTGATTTAAATGACGACTTTTATGGAGTAGAATGAATTTTTCTGTAGTTTTCCCTCAAAGGGCTATTTTAAAGGGGTTGATTCTTTTTAAAGAGGAAATTGTTTTTTTAGTGCGTGTATTTTAATGGAGGTCCATTGTATAGAAATGGGATTGTTAAAAAAGGGAGAGAAAAACGCTTTTCTCCTTTCTTTCCATCATTTCATTGTATATTCATTGGTCTTTATTTCTCCCCATTCTCCTCAAGTCTATGATTAGATTTGGATGTAGTAGTTTTTTATCGGAGAGGAATTAAGTTTTTTCTCTCTCTCTCTCTCTCTCTCTCTCTCTCTCTCTCTCTTTTGCTTCTCATGGGCTTAAGAAAAAAAAACGGATGCTTAAATGGATGTTGATGTGAGATGGGAAACGGAACTAGTAATTGTGTTGTAAGAGAACAACAAGGAGACTCACGATATTTCGGACTTGTAATAAACGATTGGAGAATTTTTTGGATATGGAAAGGTTTTATTATTACTAGGAATTGGGAATGGGGGAAATCAATCATATGAATAGAAGAAATGGTGGGGCCGTTTTCAATCCGTATATGTATTTATATGTATGTATATATGTTTAAAAAGGTAGGGGATTTAGGAATTGGGCTGTAATCTATCATTATCATTTGTAAGTTGTAGTCGTGGAGAATTCAATTAGAGCTCCGTTCCTTGGAAAAGATAAGCATTGTTGTTTAGGAAGGGATAGGTCCGTTGAGGATCTGGTGTAACAGGCTATTTTCTCTTTGATTTTCTCCCTTGTATAAATATATGTGTGTGATATAGGATTGGAGAGATTTCATCTATATATAAAATGGCAAGGGAGAAAGTCCTTTGCTGTATCCAAGACATTTTTAACCATTAATGTAAGTTAACGTATGGTTCCCTCGTGGGGTGTATCCTTATATATATATCTAAAGGAATAGCTTGGGTGGTGTAAAGTTGCATGGTAGACATACCATGAGGAGAGTGTTCGTAGAAAGAGAGAGAGAGAGAGAGAAAGAGGAAAAGAGCTTCTGAAGGAGAAAGAGATGGTGCAAATTTCCGAGTGAGTTACCATGAATATTTGAAGAGTCAATGGATTTGAATTGCTTCAAGGCAAATAATATGATTTTAATTGAATTTATCAGAATCATCTCCCCTGCTTTTCTATTGTCAGGATTGAAAGTCTTCTAACTTCCTTTATTGGTTTGTAGGACTATATAGGAATTATATAATGTAATTCAATAGAATGTGAGAATTTTCCCTCTTCTGCCTCACATAGCGAGCTACAGACGGTTCCTTCTCCTTCTCCCTTATCGCTTCCTTACGTCCTCCCTAATTTTTTCCGCTCAGGCCAACATTGGCGTATGAGGAGGCGTGTGTATGTGGAGAAATTCTACTTTCTCCTGTGTCTCCCTAGATAGAGAGAGAGAGAGATATCACATCGTGATAATATTCCCTAGGAACATATAAGCTTACAAATTACCTTCATATTTTCGAGTCCAACTTATGCAAAAGGACTCATTGTCATCATCACAAGACCAAGGAATATCCAAGCGTTCTTCTCCGTACATAATACGAATACCTCTACATATAAGAGCTCTGTGTATGGGACTTTCTTCAAAAAAAGTACTCCTTGCTTTTTTTCCTCTGTAAAAAAGATACTCCCTTTGGATGCTGATACTTTCCCCTCATGGAAAAAAGGCACTTTCTCTCTCCTTTCTCCAGAGTCAGATGCTTTAAACTACATGGTAGCTATTATAAACAGGGATAATGCGAGTGTGGGATGGTAACTTTGTGAGGTACGTAGTGGAATTTTTGAGGGGATGAGGGAAATGTAGTATGTATCTGTAATATATATGCTATGCATATGAATGGATATGGGAGGCAAGTCAAGAGATAGTGTCGGAGTGAAAGTGAAGGAGAAAGTCGTTTTTAGCTCTCTCTCTCTCTCTCTTGATTCTGTCCCATTTCCTTATAAACCAATTCATATCTGCCTCACCTCAGCACAACGTTGCATTTTGCATACACGTACAGCTACTTAAGGAACCCCAACCGACCCAGTGCGAGGAGTGTGCTTTTTGGTTAGAAATAGTAGCAAGTACCAGTATAAAAAGAATACCATTGTGGTTTCAGCAAAATGTAATTTGATTGTAAGAGGGATTTTGCCTCGTGGCAGATTATATCTTCTTGAAAGCATTAGAGGACGTTTTCGCTCTTCCGTTAGTGATAACAAACAGGGTTTGCAGCTTAGGGAATCCTAAGGATCCTTGATCCCTTCAGCTTTGGACTTCATCTCCTTTCGTCGTTTTCCTTTCCTCTCTCTCTCTCTCTCTCCCCTCTCCTTTCCTTCCTCTCTCTCTCTCTCTCTCTGTTGAAAATACACATGTACACAGTTTTTGTCTAGGACTCTGGTTAAAATATAAGGGAAATCTTTTTGTGGTAGATATGTATGTATGTGTATAAATATGTATATATATGTATAGGGATAGAGTTACTCCTTTATGATATATTTGGACTTGCCAGGAGGAAAATTTTTCTCAAGACATCCAATGACGGGCTGTTCCCCAATGATAACTTGTATCTACACTATCAAAGACAATAACTTTCCTTTCCAGAGCTTTTTAATCTTTCATTTGCGATTTTATTAAGTAGGCGGATTTACTAACCTTGTTCTCTTCCTCGAGACTTTCTGATAAAATTTTTTTTTTGCTTACGGGCCTGTCTATTTCCTCCTTCCTATTATAACACACATCTCTATTTATGTGTAGGAAATACTTTGAAAAGCTTTTTTATTTAGCAGGCATTTATAGAAGAGATGTGATTCCCAAAACTTTCACTTTTACTTTCTCTTTACATTTTCCCTTTGCTGTCTACTATCGTTTAAGACAAAAAGGTTGGGAATTTTAAAAATCTTTTTCTTGGAAATCGTCATGGTAGATTTTAATTCAGGAGAGGGGGGAAGCGGGGAGGGAGGGAATGGAAAGCTTAATTTAGTGAAAGGTTTTCAAGGATTAGTAACTGATTGAAAGCTTTAGCTTTTTCCGAGATTTCGTTACAGATGCTGAGTTGGAAATGACTGACGGAGACTTTCTCCATTAACCATGTGCGGCTCTCCTTGTGATATGGAAGGAGGAAAAAAGTGGTGTAGGTTAATTTGGAATTAGTGGAAATATAGATCTATATCCTTCTATAACAGAGAGAAGGTATTTTACTATGCGTGAGGCTTACTGTTTATCTATGGAATTGGAAATGTTAAGTTGCATAGTTTTCAGAGATCCTCGGAATTTCCACTGGTTTCTGTGGAGAGGGAGGGATTTGAAATGGAGCCGGTACAATGTTCATTTGTGGAACTTTGAATTAAAAATAGTCTACGTTGTAAAAGTCCTGTTTGGAAAATGAGTCATGGCTTAACCAGTTAGCTGAAAGAAAGAGAAAGCTAGAAAAGAGCGAGAGAGAGAGAGAGAGAGAGAGAGAGAGAAAAAGAGAAAGTTGAATGAGTTGGTTTGGAAAAAAGTTGTTTGGAAAAGTTGTTTCTAGGTTAAGCCATTCGTGTATTTTTCTGTAGTTTGGACTCAACTAGTTGCGTAGTTCTGGAGAGAGAGAGAGAGAAAGTGGTGAAAGTACAAGAGGAAACCACAATGTGGCTGGGAAAGGCTACTGAATGCCTTAGTTACAGTGATTGTGTAAGTCAGAGTAATATGAAAAGTAAGCTTCGTTAAGGAAATGTCATATTACTCAAAAATAGTATATACGTGGAAGTTTTGAGGTTCGTAAAAATAAAAGTCAAGTTGACTCACATTACGCTCTAATCTTGTTTCTCCCTCGTTCAACAAAATCAACTCATCAAATCGGCACAGGAGAAAATGGTAAACTGACTAAGCTATTGGATTTTCTTGTGTGTCTGTGTGTTTCTATGTGTGTGTGTGTCTGTGTGTGTGTGTAAAAAGAGATGAAAGAAAGGAGGAGTCATTTCAATGGTTGATTCGATCCCTCAAATCCCAACAAGTTTTTTCTTTTTCTTCTCTTCTATTTTTTTTTTCTTCTCATACAAAACCGGACTATGTTTGATTTATCTTAATTAGGTTAGCTTCAGCTCAAGTTACACACAACGCAGCCAGACTATGAAGAAGGGAGCCCTCGACGCTAAGCGTGTCGCCTTTCCTGGAGAAAGCTATATCCTAGCTATTGGGAGTAACTTGATTTCATATACTTTCATTTCTATATAAAGAAGATACTTTCTCTCATCCCTTTCTCCTCCCATCTATCTCATACAATCCACCAGGAGATAATTGTATAAGTTCCGTGGAACTCAACTTCAAATTCAAGACCCTCCTATCTCCATCTCCAAATGTATCTTCTTTCTGTTTATCTTTAATACAAAGCACACATAGATACCTGCCTTCCCAATACATAGGGAGAGCTCATTGTAATTGTGTAGTGACGAGGGCTCAAAGGAACTTGTTATATCCAACCACACTCAAATACACACACACACATACACTCACATCTCATCAATTCTTCCATTCAAATGAATAGTTCCCACTGTGACATCAAGGCTCTCCTTCTGAATCAATCCCAAATGCTGAGTTTATATCTTCTCACATGTTTATTAGTAGGATTTGTGGTGCTAAAACCTCACCGTGGGATGATGCGAAGAGCCTTGCCTTTTATCTACGTATTTGATAGACACTTATAATTTTAGTAGGAAGGGATTCATAGAGAAAATTCAGTTAGATATCTTGAGGAAAAATTATACCTGAGTAAAAAAATCCTGGGTCATCAAGTTTATCTATACACTGTGTAAACCTTTGCATATATTGTAGCCTTTTTATTAGGGGAAGGTTAATAGTATGAGGATAGGAGAGGAGGAGAAAGTTAGAAGGGAGAAAGTTACTTGTATTTACTCAACTCTCAAGTTATTTGTAAGATGGGGATTATGTATGCGTGCACATATATGCATGTAAATCCTATGTACAGGTGTATAAAAATCATACATATGTATACGTGTATAAAAATCATACATATGTATATGTGTACAAAAATCATGGATATGTATGTGTGTGCAAAAGAATCCATGTAAATATGTATGTACCTCTGTGGATAAGGATAGGGATATGGAGAAATGTACGTGCGTGTGCGTATGTGAATTCACATACACACTTCTGTATGGAAGAGAGTGAAAGTAAGGGGAAAGAGAAAGGAGATGCTTAAAGGTTTTACAGGGCTCGGAACATGGAGTCATTTGTTAACTGATGTAACATTCACATAAGTCTTCTTAGAACTCTGTGATTACTTCGTGGAATGAACTGAACAAATCACATTAGCCGCAGTGCAGTAAACAGACAAAGTAGATTGGCTACCTTGATGTATTTCACATTAAATTACACAAAAATTTCTCCTCTTTTCATCCTTTTATCACTAACTTTCCCTCATAGCCATGTATGTCGTGGGTTCAAATTGGCTTTAAAATTCCCCGTCAGTCCCAATGAGTACCTGGAGTGTTCGACTCACAACTTGTCACTACTTATTATTACCAGTCAACGTTTCCACATCTCACCCTACAATATATAATGCTATCTCTCTCTCTCTCTCTCTCTCCCTACATCCAAAGCACTACAACTTCCCTCTATATTTACTTCAATGACATCTGAGCATATGTATTTGGGAGGAAATGATGGAAATCTTTGATCTTCCTCTCCTCAAACTACACTTAGCACACACACACACACATAAAATACATCCATGCTTGAAAGTACACAGGAGGTTTTGAAAATTTTCTCCCTTAAACCCATTCATTGATATTTTTTGACATAACTTTATCCCCCTCCCCCTCCTCCTTCCTCCTTATCTGAAATGAATATCCTTGTGTGTATTTTCTCTGGGTAATTTATATTCTTGTAATGGAGTTTAGTTTGAACTGGAGTAAGTGCAAATAATCACCTTTATTTGTATCCAATTAGTACAATTAATTCATTCTTTAAATAAATGCAATGGGAGAAAGTCCTATGTATTTGTAAATGTAATGTGTTTTGTGTACTATCTTTAGCCTTCACAAAACATGGTTAAATTTTTAGTAGGAACCCAATCTTTTTTCCTCTCATGGTTTTGTAAGATACTTCCGCGACTAAAAGCTTTTTGAAATGGAGCTATATCATTACCAATTACTCTGTAAACATTGCAAAGGAGCTTATGTAACTTCTACCAAAATTATATAAATAACATTACGACTGTACCTCAAAAAAGGTAATGAAATAAAGTGGATTTGTTTAAAAAAATTCTTTGTTCTGTTCAAATTGGAAACCATAATTTATATGATAAACAATGGGAAATTTTTAACTGCTTTCAATTTCAATGGAAGGGTCATTTCCTTTGCGAAAACTTTCTCTCGGGAAGTTTCTAATAAAAAATGTAAAAAAAAAGATTTCCAGTGATATTTTCTATTCTTGTACAAATTGATTGAAATTCTCGGAGCAATTTATGGAAAAGTTGGTTAGTAGAGGAGGAGGATTTGTTAGAAGGGAAAGTTTGGGGGAGAAATTTTATGGAGAAAGTTGTGTCTAAAGACTTTCCTTTATCGTGAAACAGGTTCTATTTCACGGGAAATGAATTACTTGGAAAGGGGATTAATACATAGGTTGGCTCATGTCATAGGATTGATTAATTACAGTAGCGATATTATATTGAAGCTCAGGTGACAGCTTTAATTGCTAAATTCCCCAGCTGCTATCTCTCGTAATAGTTTGGTCTTTTCTTCAATATAGGACAGATGTATTTTTCTCGGAATGAGTTTTTACATTGAAAATTGCTTATTGTTTGTGGAATAATAAAAATTACTATGGAACTTTCTCCAATACTTTCACCAGAGAAAGTTTTCTCTGACTTTCTCCCGCCTTTGATGGTTACATTTATATTGGAGAGAAAATATTGTCATTTGAAATTCAGCTCTACCTATACGAAAACCCTTAAAATAGAAATCGAATTGGTGTGATGGAGGAGAGGGAAAATGGAGAGAGACTTTGTTGAGAGAGAGAGAGAGAGAGAGAGAGAGGGAGAGAGAAATGGACAAAAATACTTCGTCAATGATTCCAAGTTGAAAAAGATCGGGATGAGAAAATAGAGAGACGGAGGGAAAAGATAGGAGGAATTCCAACTTTCTCCTTTCATTTTCTATCGCTTTCACTTACGCCGTGTCTCTCTCTCTCTCCCTCTCTCTCTCTCTCTTGGAGTAGTAACATTGACGCAGAGGCAAACTGACTGACTGACCTTTCTTTTCCTATCAACACGAACAAGTCTGATGCGTTTTCTTCCGCCTTCGGCAATTTCCCCATGGATTTTCATCCGCTTTCTCCCCACTCGAAAATCCAATGAAAAAACTAGCTGTAGATATCACTTTCCTCTCCTCACTTCTTCCTCTTCCTTCTCTCTTTCTCATCCGTATCAAGCAAGAAATCAAGAGAGACGAGAGGAGTGAGGGAGAAAGGGAGTAAGAGAGAGAGAGAGAGAAAAAGCTCTAAAAAAACCAAAAGGGGAAAGAATTCATTGTTTTCTCATTTTTATCCTTATCTTTCTTATCCAATCCAAGAACCATACCTCCTCCTACGATTTGAATGTCAATCAAAGCAGATGAAATTGAACTTCATTTATCACTCGTCTGATTTCCTTCCGATAAACCTATTTATATACTCTTTAATATCAATTCTATTCCCATGCCTCCAAGTCTTCCTACATTATTTTCCCATTATTATTATAGGGACGGGATATAGTTACAAAAATGTCTATATAAAATCATAGTAAATGAGTATCTTTTTTTACTCCACATTTCCTTTATATATTTGTAGAGGAAATTTTTTTCTACTTATGAAGATTTCCCTCTAAAAAATTTTCTGAACAAATTTTCATATGATTTCTCATATATATGTATAGAAAATTATATCCTTTTACTAATGCTAAATTTAATCTTGTAAATTCTCCTTCAAAGATTCTCTCTCTCTCTCTCCCTTCTATGGCATATGTAAAATGTGAGTGAGGAAGTTTCCTTAGACTCAGCATTCTGTTCCCTATCCGTCCCCCCTTTATACATTATCTACCACTGCAATTATATGAACATTTGTTGAGATGTTCTCTGCACAGCTTGGATAGTGTGGTACTTTAGAGAAATCGATAGACACGCTTTATAGCATGTCCTCCTTACATGTTCATAGTGGAGAATTAACTATATACGTGTATAATAATAATAGAAATATATGTATATTTGTTTGTAAGGAAGGCACTTCTTGGATTTTTTCAGAAATCCTTTTTTTATATTTTCTCTCTCTCTCTCTCTCTCCACGACAAAAATGGATTCTTTATCTGGTCCCGGGAGGCAAATGAATTTTCTTTACTGAATCCTTCTTCCTCCTCTTCCTCTCATCTCCCAAGGACTCCTCTCATCTCTCTCTCTTTCCTTTTCTCTCTCCTTATACTATAGGACCTCCAGAATTAACAGAGATGTATACTCATGTGTAATGGCTCCCATTATTAGCGTACGGATGAGAGGAAACTAATTCTCTGGATTTGTTACATTTTGGAATTTCATGGGGAAAAATGTCAATGATATTACTACGTAGCCTTATGTAAGTTGAGATTAGGAGAGAAAGAGAGAGAGAGAGAGAGGGAGAGAAAGTCAACAATAGTTTTAAATTTTTTCAACTTCTGTCCTAGTAAGTTATTCATGTAATTTACATATATCGTGTGTAAGGGAAAAAAATCTAATTTTTTCTCTTACAAAGAAAAATTGTTTTTTTTCTTTTATGAATCCTTAAAAGCCCACGTTCTAGGAAACTAAAGTTCTTGTTCCTTCTGGAGGGATTTTATCTGAATAATTTTTTGGCTCTTTCAAAGAACGTTTACATATATACGCAAGGGCAAAGAATAATACCTGAGGAGGAAGTCCGGTGACTTTAATTCAAGGAATAAATGAATTTTCAATGAGTGCTTTCTCCCACTTCCCTCAACTTTCTCCAGCTTTCACCGACTTTCTCCAGCTTTCACCGACTTTCTCTTTTTACGAAAAGCTAAGGAAAGGGAAAACAATTTTAAAGGAGAATACGATTACAAATTACATTTCTTTGCATAGAAAAATTTCCCTTTAAAAGATAAATTTAAGGGCAAAACTACTAAAAATCCTTCCGTAATTTCTTATTTAAATGCAGGATATATTTTTAGAGTAGGCATATTTTTGAAATACACAAAAGGAATTTTACTAATTTTACAATGCCTAGTAAAAATCTCTTACCCCCATGAATAAGTAGCTAGCTACGCATGAGAGAGGAGGATGCTTATGGTAAAATTAATGAGACTAACCTGATATGGTTGGGATAGGGAGAGACAGTTAGGAAGAGAGAGAGAGAGAGAGAAAGGAGAAAGTTGCTCCTCCATATAAGTTCCAGGCTAGCAGGTGATGTTCAAGTTATGACTTGTGGGGGGAAAGGAGAGCGTATGCATAGTGTGAAAGTAGGACGTAACTTCTCATTAACTAGTATTAATAAAAGGTTCGTAGGAACTCTGGAATTTATACTGTGTACGCTCCCTCCCTAACACGATCCTTTTGGATACTTCTAGGAAATTAGCTAGGTTTAAGTCTGATTTCATTATATTACAAAAGCTGGGAACCGCAAAAGCTGAAAAGAAAAAGATGGAGAAATGTATGGGAAGCGGGAGATTCCTAATTTGAAAACGTAATGCTTCCTATTATATCCCAAAAAAGAAGCTCTTGGTTGGAAAAAAAATCTCATTGTGATAGAATAGGGGATTTTTTTCCCTCCACACATACGCACAATGCAACTCCCAATCCCATCCCTTTACAAAACATCAAGTGAAAGGCTATACATTGCCGTTCCTACATAGAAATCCCTATTTTTTTAAAGAGCGGGGAGCCATCTAATATTTTAAACTTTCTCTTTCCTATATGGACCCACACATATTATGTTACACACATATCTTTAATTATGCATCCTCACTTATAATTTTGAACAGAGAAGATCCGAATTTTTGAGCAAGTACTAAAATCTGTCATACATAATAAATGTTTTCCCTTCAGAAGCCCCTCACATGTTGAAAAAGTAAAAGATTTTTCAAATAAGAAATGTATGGAGAATTTTTTTTTTTACATGAAATGACTTTAATCGAGGGAAATATATGCTTCCATGAGTTTAGTGCTCCTCTCTATAGCTAGTTAATGAATGAGAAGCCTCCCGAGTACTCTCCATGTTATCTTTTTATACACCCTCAAGGGATTCTCCTATTGTTACTCTCTTCGTTTCCCTAGAATCTTTACTACTAACTATTTTTGGCCAAGGAGAAATTAGTATCAAATCATATAAGAAATTATATCCAAATCCACCATAGCTATTTCTATATGTACATATCCGAAAAAACTCCACATAGAGAATTTTAAATCCTAAAAGGAAAAAAAAAGTTAGTTATCCCTAGCTAAGATCTGCAAAGCTCATTTAATATAAGGGAAAATTTTTGTGGGTGAAAGTACTAGTATTTAATATATGTGTGTATAGGGAAAATGTATGAAGTTACATAGGGAGAAAGGGCTCTAACCATTTTATTTTACTGTTGTTAGTAGTCCTGCTTAGTTAGAGAAATTTGGGTCGGAGAACATATCCCTAGGCGAGTTTTTTTTATTGAAATTTTGTTACTAGGCCTTGAGTGAAAGTTTTCCCTTCTAACATGATGCTATTACAAAGAATTTCTCATGTTCTCTCCCAGAGAAATATCCCATGTATATAATGGAGACTGGGGTTTAAATGTAAAGGGAAAGTGAGAGACAAGATGTTTTTTATATGAGAGAGAGAGAGAGAGAGAGAGAGGGAAAAGGGAAGGGAGAAAGCACTCCTTAATATAGCGGAAAACATGTGAGTGAACGAGTATATCTCTTGCACGTGTTGTGGACGCAATCTTTGTTATTTTCCAATTCCCATCAATGTACTAAAGGAAAAGCCTTAGGAAGAATTTCAATATGTATATTATATATAAATTCTGTGAGTATATCCTCCCACCGAACAAATTTACCTCGAATGAATGAGTGGAGAGAATTGTGGATACAAACCGTTATAGGCACATTTCTATAAACTTTCTCTTTCACTATCCTCTCACCAAAACAATTCCATTCCAACATGTTACAATGTAAACTTTCTCCTATGACTTTCTCCCTCTACTACTCTCCAAGCTCAAAATAACCCAGGCTTATATATAAGGGAGAAAGTAAAAAGCTTGTTAAAAGTGGACTCTTCTCAACAACATAGTTTTATTTTTATTTCTACTTCCTCTATTACTCCTTTCCTCTCTCTCTCTCTTTAGCCTAATCTTATATCTCTAGAAAAAGAGAAAATACATTGGAAATCCTACACTCTCTTCCTCTCTACATTTCTCTCTTTAAAGGTATCTTTAAAATTCTCAACATCCACTCTCATACCTAACCTTTACTTAAACTTTCACACACCCTCCAACTCCCTAGCAAATAAACTGACAAACAACTGCTTCCGCACTATCAACAACGATCCACCCTCCAACGATACTATCAACCATAGAGAAAAACCCATGGTCTTGGAATAGTTCAAAATAATAAACTTTCCCATACCCAACATTTTCCCAGCAGCTATACAACTTGTATAAGCCTCACTCTCTATTTGAACCTAAGGAAATTAATGGAAACTCTAAACCCTTTTTGGTCACACATGTTCAAATGGAGAAAGTCATCTCAATTGAAGGTCCAACCATGCAGTTTTGATATCCTCCCCTTGCTTTTCTCTTCCTCTTGAAATTCCAATTTTGAGGAAAATTGTAATTTAAAAAAAACTTTTTCTCTGAATCTATCGATGTATAAAGAGGGTTTGTCATTTCCCTTTAAAATTATTTAAATTAATTTTTTTTATTGAGAAACTATGAAAGGATGGGTCTGTACGTAAGTTCATACGTACAAGTGAAAGTGGAGCAATAAAAAGTGAGAATTGTGGGGAAGGAGGGATATTGAAGTTTGTAGGGCTGAGGAAGGAGGATTTAGACTGGAAAGTGGAATTGATGTATATATTAAAACTCTAAAGTAGACGTGCTTGGCCATGTGTGATCTCTAAAGCC
>JAQFXU010003408.1:0-16342 GCA_034693705.1 Spatulosminthurus flaviceps | reverse complement strand
AATTTTTTAACAGAATCACTGCAGTTTATTCATTATATACAAAGGAGCCAGCCCGACACCCTGTCAAATCAGCCACTACCACTACATCACCGATAATAGTCACTACCAAGGAGCCAAGGTGTTACCAAGGTAATTCCCACCAAGGTGCAACCAGGACCCCTTATCAAATCTGCTACTACCACTACATCCACAATAATAATTACAACCAAGGTGCCATCACGAACCCCCGTCAAATCCAGCACTACCACATCGTCACCGATAATAATTCCTACCAAAGAGCCGACACTGCACCTTGTCAAATCAGCCACTACCACTACATCGTCAACAATAATAAAATTACAACCAATGTGCCACCACGACCCCCTGTCGATTATTACCGTCACCCCTGTCAATTCAACTAAGCTTATATTAGCTACAAGTACAGTAGTATCAAGCACCACCCCTCTCATGGAAACGGTCATTACAAAAACTCCTACAACACAACCAAGCTTTAACATTCCGCTAAATTCCAGTACTTTTGTAGAAGACCCAAGTAAGAAAAAAAGTGTTCAAGCCATTGCACTCATTCCAGATAGAGTGTGCAAAAAATTGCAAGGATGTCTGCATCTATGTACAAGTCCTGAGAATTTTTAAACTGGAAATTTAACCTACAGTGCTCGGAACGAAAATTTTTTGTTCAAGGTACGAATTTGTGAGCTGTTCCTTGTTACCGAATTATTGCATCATTGGAATTTTTCAATAAAAATAATACATCATGGCTTATAAGAATTTTTGAAAGGATTTTAAATTAATTTCCATGTTTTTGATCTCTATCTTTCTTTTTACAAATCCTCATTCCACAATTACCTTTGCTGAAAGAAAATTTTGGAAAATGTTTTTATGAAAGTATTTTTGGTAAAAAATTTGAACTAAATATCATAACATTTAAGGTTCCTTTTTTACAGAAAATTTTACGAACCAAATTATATTTTCAAATCGGCACTGATTTCTAAGGGATGTTTTTTTCACAATTTCCAAGACGGCGGATTTTCAGTTTTATTTCTTGTTCCGTTTTGAGTTTTTACAAGTAATACTGTAGAGTCCCATGTTGTAGAACCCAGGTCCAAATATGACTTGGAAAAGAATGTTAAAATTTTAAAACAAAGTGTATATTATTAAATGTATAAATTTTTTCTCTTCCTCTGCAGTTTCCATAGAGAAAAAAATATTAAAGCAGATTTTTTCAAGACAGCTAAAATTATTTCACATACATTAGATTTTGGTTATCCATTTATTTTGGTAAAAATCCAACCACAAGTTCTGAATGATCCCTTCCAAGTTGAACCAGTGACAATTAATTCTGGAAAAAATATTTGAGATATTTCTGTGATTTCCCGTTAATAATCCACAGGAGTTTCATCGAATGTTAAAATATATATGTTCTGGAGAACGTTCATTATTCCGACAGCAGTCAAAATTTGATTAAAAAACAGAAAATAATTTTCACATTTTTTGTAAATGTTCATGTTGGAGAATGGTATGGGTAATTTCAAATTGGCAGGAAATTTATTTTGTACCTAAATTCTAAAATCCGGGAAATGATTTTTTTGCAATTACAACCACCTTTGTGCAACTTTTCACGGAATATTTTTACAAAATTAATCCCAATTTAAAAAATTAGATAGATTATGGAATTATAAAAAACGATCATTTCAATATTCACGATGAAGCAAATTGTTGGAAGGCTTTTCCTACTTGTGAATTTCACAAATCATAGTGCAATAGAGAGAGCATGATTTAAATTTGAGTGCATTTTTTCATTTTTTTTCAAAGAGCGAATTTTCAAAAAAAAATTTCAAAAATTTCTTTCAAAAATTTTCAAAAAATTTTCAAAAGAGCGAAATTAATAAATGAAAGGAAAAAACCTAGTTGCCGTAAAGCGCAATTTTATTATGGTCTAGGAGTTGAAATCGATCTCACTTTAAGAGCACTTTACATTTGCCCAAGTTTTAATTCTTCGTTCACTTTTAGATCCACGTCCAGCAACAATTTCATATTCAAAATAACCCCGTGAAAAGTCAGTAGCAGACTGCAGATTCACGTAGAAAATAATTATAATTTATTTTCTCTACTGCTGCCGCCTCACTACCTGAACTATTTATTTTCTCTTATACCTTGGCGTTGTTGGGATGATTGCCCATCTCCATGCCATTTAGCTCAACGGAGCTAATTTTTACAAAAATTAAATTGAATTACACAAAACTTACGCAACTGAAGCTTCGGTAAGAAATTTCTGAGGCAAACTCACCCAAATTAGTATGGAATATGTAAAAAGTGGACGGCGAATCTATACATACCTGCTCTACTTACCATTTTCAAAAGTGAGATTTTAGTGACAAGCTATATAACATTATCTTTTTTAAAAATTTATCTTCCAAAAAGTAATAAAAAATTTAATAATTAAGAGTTGAAACTAATTGTAAATTCCATTTTGTGACAACCCTTTGTCAAGATAGTTTTGTCACTGGATTTAATTAAAATGCAATATGTGCTTTAGTTAGATGCCGAACAAGCAATAAATTGGCAAAAAGGTTTCAGCATTCGTCACAGATGCCTAACGAATTCTTGCATGAGCGCCTGGTAAAATGCATAAGAAACGTAAAAAAAAGGTGTTGGTTACATTTTTCAATGTATTCAAGGCCACATTTGATGGAACAATTTTCTGTTGTGGCTTTGTTCATAGGAGCGTTGAAATAATAATATATTAATCCTACTTATTTTCAAAATAACTCGCTAATAATGTTATTTTTATTATCATTTTCTCTTTACACTTCAGCTGTTATTGCTATACTAAAACTACAGGTTTAACTATTGCAAACGATTTACTTACATTTTGCGAATAATTTCCACTCGTTTATTGTAAACATTATAAAATTTGTAAAAAATTCCAAAATTCACCAGGTAAAAGTTAGCGACGAAAAGACCAAATTTAAGTGGCTGGACACTAAGCAAAGTTTATAATTATTTTCCCAATACTTTTCGCTATACTTACAATACATGTAAATGTTGTAATCGAAGAACATGTTGTACAGAAAACAAATTACCATAGCGGGACAGGTAATTGTGCAAAATAAGTCTTATTGCTGAACGTTACTCTAACTGATACATATTTTCGTGATGTACATTTAAAAGTGAAGTGAGTTAACGTGAACAAAACCTATTTTAAGGTGATTAAAACCTATTTTAATGTGCAGAAACCCTACTTTAATGTGGACCAAAACCAAACCTATTTTATTGTGCACAAACCCTATTTTAATGTGCACAAAACCTATTTTAGTGTGGGATGTGCTTTTTTTAAGGCGAAGCAGGTTGATGTGTACAAACCCTTTTTTAATGTGCGAAACATATTATTTAAAGTGAAACATGTTAATGTGTGCAACACTTTTTTTAACGTGCGAAACACATTTTTTGAAGTAAAAAGTTGATGTGCACAGCACCCATTTTAATGTGCAATAAACTTTCCCCCATTTTTTTTACTACTTCCAATCTAGAATTTTTTAAAATTATTCTCATTTCATATGGTCAGGTGGATCCTCCCCAAATAATTGATAATGGCAGTGGGATTTTCATACGCACCAAAAGACAAGAAAAAGATACTATTTATGTTGCTTAAGGATAACACGTACCCCCGTATACTTCATAGTCTGTTAATATTGAACCTTGACGCCGACTATGGAATTTACACAATGCTCACTACTCCTACATAATTTACGATTATCAAAAAGAATGATATGGGTTGTGAACCTAGAACATATTCCTTCCCCATCCAAGCACAAGCAAAATGTTAATTTAATCTATATTTTTCCTTACTTCTAATGATGCATAATTAAGTCCTTCCATTGTGTATTACTATCAAATAATATTTGTTATCAATATGTACATGTGTAATCATTTTGTACATCATTTGTATGGTTGTAAGGGCCTAGGCCAAAAATCGACCCGAATAAATTATTATTATTATTATATTTCTTCCCCATCCAGTTGTTTATAAAATGTTGGGACATTTAGTGAGTTACAAACGTTTATGTGTACTCCACGTACGTAGGGAGTTGAAGTGCTTTCTGAAACATTACGATGTAGTCGTTAAAAACAGCGACCGCACAATTTCCAAAAATTCTCACGTTACGCAATGAAGTTATGAGGAACTTAGAAAATTTCTCTCAAAAACTCTTTGGGAAATTCTTTAACATGGACATGATTACCAGCATTTGAATGACCCTGGCATGGCAGACATATTTTTAAACGATGCAGTCGATCTAAATAAATTCTCGCCCATTCAGATTAATACACATATTTTCTTTAATACGACAAATTCAGCAGGACCTTTTGCTATCATGAAGTGTTTAATATTTCAATTATAAAGCGTAGCTCATTTATACTCTGAATCACAAATATTCTAAACTAATAATTTTAGCCAAATAAATATTAAAAAGCGAAGACTTGGATTTTGAGCCGTGATTTTTGCCCCTCCGTTATCGAGATGAGCGCTCGAATATTTCGGATCTCCACAACTTGTTCTAATTCCATTGCCTAAAATAGTCCAATGTAATAAAAAAAATTATTCAAAATAAAGGAAATGTGGTTTTTACAAAGAACGAATCCTACATTAGCTGATTTCCTCCACCCGTGGAATTTCCAATGCTCCTCACTCATCAATTGCTTCAATTGGAAATCACTCGCTGTAGCGGTAGGACGATGTAGAAAAGCAGCAGTAAAACAATTTCCCTTTCCTTGAGTTTTGAAGCCAACGACCAAGTCAAGATCCGTCGATTCGATTTCAAACGTAAACATTCCTTCAACCTTCCTGAAATTATTTTTACTCGATCAACAAATATTTAGCGCTGACTTTAAATTACTGCTTAAATAGCAACATAAATTAACTTACAATTAGTAATGACTTTAAATTACTGACTTGTCGTCCGATGCAGAGAATGTGACTCCCTGGAAAGGTCGGACTTCCGGAGGCATAAAATTATTCCGCTTGCTGCTCGAGTAAAATGTTTTCCCACTCCGAAGCGTCTCATTTAAAAAGTTGACTGGATTTAAGCAAGAGACGGTTGAAAATAAAAAAAATGATTAATTTTCGAAAAATAATTCTTACGAATGTTATTTTGATTAAAAATAACTTACAAACTTCGACTGAGCAAGACATTCTACCGGGTATTTCCATATTTGTTTTCAGAGTGCGTGAAATTTTCTCCGCGGTTCGTTTAAGAGACGAGTTCATATTTTCCATTTCAATACTTCTTAAAGATTCCTTTCCAGGTTCTGTCATTTCCAAAATATCAACTTCAACAAAAACACGGCGAACATCTTGCCGCATGTGACCTCTTGTGATGAATTGTCCGGTTGTGACAAAAAGCTCCAAGGGTTTTCTATTATCGTAAGTTCTCTATAAAATTGAAGAAACTGAATAAATTAAATCCATTAATTTTCATTGACGTTTATTCAGCAAAAACGCTGAAAACTGTAGAATAATAATTATCATTAAATGATAACGTTCTTGCCGTTCTACAAATATCCGGAGATTGTTGCAGGGATTCAAATTTGTTGTGTAAATCTTGATCACGGGGGACATTTTGTGGAATGAATCCAATCCTGAAAGATGCACCGTTGGTGTAGTTATCGCAGAAAAGAACCATTCGCAATGAGTTGTTGATTGAGCAGGAGAACCAGAAATTGCAAAAATTGGGGCTGAAACAGAGAAAGAATAAATTAAAAATGTAAAATTGCCAATGAAACCAACATTTTTCGCGAGTAAGCGGTCACGCCACATTCAATGCTACAAAAAATTTCCAATTTCTTTAATCAAAGGAGTCTCAGATATTTTCGCACTTTGGGGCGGACTTCACAAAATTTTCTTGCACACAAATAATGTGACAAATTCTTTAAAATTTAAAATTATGTTAATTTTTAATGTATTTGTGTCCACCAAAAATTCCGTTAAAAGGTGCACAGTTTCAAAAATGGAATTTAGATGTTGCGTACACATTATTTGTGAGATGGTTATTAATAATTGTCATCGATCGTGTCAAAAACGTTTATACAATTTTCATAATTGAATATTTATAAATATTCAATACACTCTTGTTACGGGTACTTTGGCATTGAGGCCACAAAAACCTCAGTAGTGTGTTCACAGACGACGGATGGATTATTCGTCAAATTCCTGTTCATGTAATACAACTGAGGATCCGTGACAGGAACGTTCAAATGGTTTGCTGGAAAAAGCCACAGAATTGCACGAGAAATCAATCCCTTTTCACTATAAATCAAAGCATTAGACAAATTTTTCCAGTGATTTTGGAGAAATTACTTACACAATTTCAGCACGCACGAAGTATTAACCCATGACATAGGAACGGAGTCTGAAATGGTCTCTGGAGTCCTTCCTTGCAAAGAGGTTCCTTCCTCAATTGAATTTTTTCCCTTAATCTCCTGGAACTTTCCCCTTAGCCAATTCTGTTCCTCCTCCCAAGTTTTACTTCGAATCTCGACCACTTCAAATTCTTCATCTTCCGTTGATCCCTCCTTTTCTTCGTTGTCGACGAATGTTGAGCTTGAACTAGATTTTTTCTCTGATATAATCCCAACCATTAATTCCTGATTCCTTTCAATATTTGAACACTTTGCGTTCAAAGTTCCAACGTCGAACTGAATCTCCTCAACCACTTCCCTCAAAGTCTTGGCCTCCATCAAAGCAAAGGTATTTACGGTGCTCGAGGATGACCTGATTCCGTGGAGCTCTTTTCTCAGAATTTCGTTTTGCACTTCGAGTCGCTCCAAACGAGCGACGATTTCTTGCAGAATTTTTTCCCTGAAAATATAAACCGGTAAAAGTAAAAGCGTGTGATTTTTATAAAAATTATTGGATTTAAAAATTTACTCACATAGAATAAGTCGGGATTCTCCAAAAAGATTTATTTATTTGTCCTAATAATAACTATTTGCCTAAAATTCTTGTTCACACAAATTAAACCCAGCCAGATTTTTCATTTATTTATTTTTATTTTTTAACCCAGCCAGATTATCTTCCCACGAAAAACTCCAGGGACTTTTATTTCAAAGGAGGACGCGGACTGTTTAATTTTTACACAATATGTTGTAGGAACAGGAAAAAAATTAGGACTTTAAATTCCATAGCAACAGGAACAGAAACAAAACTGTGAAAGACTAGCGATTAAAACTGAAGTGAGTGAGAGAAGCATTTGAGTGGACGGCGGAGAAGCTGAAGATGTTATCAGAAAGGTTAGGGAGAATAGGACGGATTCTTTCCCATTGCACTATGTATATGGAGCACACTCCAACATCACTTTCTCATGCCTTTATCACAAGTCAACTTGTCAAGAGTAGATTTTGCTTTGGAAATGTAAACATTTATACGAACGCACTAAAATCACATATAGAGATAAAATAACGAGGTCATCACTCCCTTTTTTTCCTGCTTATTACCTATACGCTTATGTATCAATTTCACCCTAACTAAAATTGGAATAATTACACCAATTTGGTCATGCTGGTTCATTTCTGTTTGCCTGTCGACAAACCCCTTCAAAGATTAAAATGAAAACAATCTTAGCGAAAAACTTGAGGTTGTACACCATTCCAATAAAAACAACAACTTTTGAACGGAAAAGGGGATATAGAAAAAGAATATTGTATGAATAATCACCCAATAATCGGGCCGCATTACTATATGTATCTCACAATTATCCAGTATGACTGTATGAGATTTCAATAAATAATATATCTATCTATCTATGATCACCTAAAGCGGGAATTTTCGGAAGGTAAAACATTTGAAAATGGCACATTCGAGTAGATACGTACTTGCCCCGTGTCTCCACATTAAATATTTTAGGACAGTCGGGGCATATATAAGAGTTGCTAGGCAGGAAGTCTCAACATCACGTAAGGCTTGACCAAAATAGTGCTTGGACTTTTAATTACGATTCTGCTTGGACGGAGCATTATAAAATAGCTTGATAATCACTAATTAGAATAATTCTTATAATAATAATTCAATTACAACTTTACATTACGTACTTATAAAAACTTACTTTACGTGCATATAAAACATTGCATTACGCACATGTAAATGCAGGAAATATAGTCCGGAAAGATGGAAAGGAATTCGTGAAATTTAATCAACCATCATAAATAAAAACGCTTTCTTTATATGTGCATGTTTTGGGGCACTGAAGGCAATGGAAGGGCTTCTTCCCCGTGAGCACAATCATGTGAGATTTCACGTGTGCCTTGCATTAAAAGAACTTGGAAAAAATCTTGCATTTGCGTGGATTTCATTACATTTTCGATTGGATTTTCTCAAGTGTATTCAAATGGCTTCTCTCGTGTGGACTAGGATAACGTCGGCTAAAGTGCAAAAGAGGCCATAATTTTAGAAGCGTAGTGCAAGAAGGGGCTAAATGCAGCGATCGCTTAATTTTCAAAGGAGCCAAGTCTGTGCATGTACGTACAGAAGCGTAGCCATGCACTTATTAAACAAATAATTTACATTAATTTTTTCCTGCGTCAAAGTAATTCCAAAATAATTGGGGCCTACAAATAATTTTTGCTTGGGCCAAAGGAATTTTAGAAATAAAATTTCGGGTCAATTTTTTCGTGGATGAAAGTAATAAATATAAATTTTTATTTGGGTCAAAGGAATTTGGGAAAAAAATTTCCGGGACCAAATAAATTTTTTCTTGGGTAAAAGTAATTTCTAAAATATATTCTCGTGCAAAAGTAGTTCATTCGGGCAATTAAATATTTAAAAATTGTTTTTGGTCAAAGGAATTTAAAAAATTTATTCATGGGTCAATGTAATATTAGAATAAAATAATGAAAGCAAAATAAACGAGTGCTCGCAAGTGTTTCATTAGCCCCTGCATCTGCTATTTTTTCCTGTCCAAAATTTTGATAATTACCGAAAATAGTTCTCAAAATGATAAATACATTTTGGAGTTGATTTTCAGTCAATGTTTGGTCCATGTTTTTTTTTATTTAAAACAAATTGTGATAATTTTTCTTAAAGTGAGCAATGACAGTCATAAATGATATGGTGATGGGAAATTCAGCTTGTCCCCATTTCTTCCACAAAACCGGACTGGTGCAACATTTTCGAAGATTTAAATTTTTAAATTCAAATAATTATGTATTTAAGTAAGAAAAACGCATGTTTATAAATTTTTATTCCGACTTCCCAATGGGAATTTCGAGTAGAATTTGAATGGATTATTTATTTGAATTGAGCCAAAACACAAGAAAGCTAATTATTGAATGATCGAGAACTTCAATCTTCTTATTTTGACATCTTTAATAGGAAATGGTAAATCTTGCTCCCGAATTTCTTGAATTGGATTAAAAAATCACCAGGATGGGGTGATAACATAACAAGGAGTAATTGTACGTGGCCCATGAACTGCTTCCACCTCCGCTCCTGTAAAATATCCATAAAATTGTTCTCAGCCATTCAACATTTGCCATCCAATTTTTTTAAACAAGAGTTCTTTCTGAAAATATTCTTTACCTTCCAATTACCAGATAATTCGGACTTGGATTGAGGTGACACCGCAAGTCATAAGGTTTGATGTTGCCATTGCTTATTTGATTAACACTCAGGGAAACTCTCTCAGCTTGCCAATTTGGTTGCTAAACCACTACGGAGACGATTTCATTGGTTGATCTTGTGGAGGAATTGCCCGGAGGATAAAAGAAAGTTTCCGTCCGATTTGTCAACCAAAATGGTTTGAAGACGGGGAAGTTCCCAGTCCGAGAATGGAAGCACCAAAACCACCTCCAGCATTAGTGCCACTAGCGGAACAGAAGGTAATTACAGCGTATGGTGAGGGAATAAAAATCCACGATCCGAATTCCGTCCTGAAATCACAAATCAAATCTCATCAATTTTCAAAAATAATTTCCGTCAAATTCAGGAAAATATTTTGATTTTCAAAAGCCTACACTTTTTCTGATTCCAATTCTACGGTTGAATTCCAGTCATATATTTTCACTCCGTCCCATCTTTCGTCCATGCCAAATGACTGGAATTTCATCTAAAAAGAAGCGAACTTTACGGCCGGGACCAACGTCCAGGCGCAGCATTCCCAAGGTCTGTAGTTTCCTGATTTTGGGTAACGAATGGTGGAGGGGACGTCTGGGGCAACTCCCAAAAGTCCTCCACAGTCTTTAAAATTTATTTAAAAATGTATTTTTGGCTAAATCGTATACTAATAAATTGAACTTTAGAAATGGAGTTGAATCTGTACCTGTGGAATTTGTCAAATACTTTGGAATTGGAATGCAATCAGTAAAGTTTTGAGAAACCAAAAGGTCAAAAGTTTCCTTGGAATTTCCAAACCACGACGGCTTCAAATTATTAGCCGCGTCTCCAGAATCGCCAAAACCAAGAGAATGGAAGCCTCAAAACCTGAACGAACTTGGCTTGGGTTGCCACAGAAAGTAATGAGGACGAAGGGGGCGAGGATGGGAATCCAAGATCCCACTTCCGTTCTGCAAATTAAATCCTATCGGTTTTCAATTGTAAATTTTTGTTTGGGAAATTAAATAATAATTACAGTTTTTCTTAAAAACTTACACTCTTTGTGATTGGAGGTTAGCGCTGGAGTCCAAGTAAGTGATCCTCACTCCGTCAAGCCATGTCTCCGTCCTAAGTGACTGGAATTTGAGGCGATATGAAGTGAAGTTTCCGCGTGGTAAAATTGTCCAGACGCAACTTTGATTGTTGCTCAGATCTGGAAAACGAATTGTTGAGGGAGCACCTCGACCAAGCTCCAAAATCCCGCCACAATCTTTAAAAATGGGGGGGAAAACGATGAATTTGTCCTGGCAAAATTTTAGTAATAATGAATTTTTCCAGCTTTTTTTACCTGTGGAATTTTGGAAGGAATTTCGATATGCAATCAAACGCGTAAAATCCACTGAAACTACAAGTCAATATTCCATTGAATCAAACTCATTGTGATCCAAGGCTGGAAAAGTTCCTTTTCTAGAAAAGTAGTACTCGCAATTATTTACAAAAAAATGTAGACGCACCTGAAGCAAAATCTCAGTTCTTGATCTCTTCGTAATCCCTCTTTTGCCAAATACATAAGTGAACAAAAAATATTTTGAAATAAAAATATTTGCAATAATAATAATTAATGATTCCAATAAAAAATATCTCGAAGGGAATGCCAAGCAAAGTTTTGTCAGCCCTCACACTATACCTTTCTTTTAAGCTCTTCGTGCCTATCATTCACTAACTTTTCCAAGTCGCTCATCTTGTCCGTCATTTTTGAGAAATTCTCGCTCATGGAATCAAAAAATTGTATCATTTTGACAAAGCCGGATTGATAATTTTCTTGGAGCGCATTTCCATATGAATCCTCTGAAAGATCTCAAAAACATAAAATTTCACTTCGTCAAATCAAAATAAGCTATGTAACGGGAATTTTAGTTGAAATTATTATGTATTTTCTGAGTTTGTGCAAAAAATGCAAAAATGATATTTTCTTGGTTATTTTTATAACTTACCTTCATCTTGTTCCTCCCCATCGTCCAGAGCAGATTTGATGCTTTCCGCTTCCGCGTAAAACTATATGATCAAACTGAAGACCAAAATTTTGGCCATCAAATTTTTTACTCCCAATATCCTCATTTTCGTGGCCCAATTCCCGGAGAGCAAATTGTAAAGAACTTGCAAATTGATGTAGGTTTTCAGTTTCAGTTTTCGTACACGACTGTGAGGCTCGTAGAAGCTGAACTGAAATAATAACTATAAGAGTAATTATTATCACACATAGACAGAGTGGAAAAGTTCATTGCAAATTTTTCCTTCATTTAAATTCGCACTGTCCACTCAATATCTTGAGATGAGTCACCTTTGATTCCAATGAATTGGGATTTTGTGAGCGGAAGTCAAGTCTGTCGGTTTCCTAGCCATTCAGTCGCGTAGCCTTGAGCAGTCAAATATTGGGGCGTTTGGGATGAAGCGTGTAAAAAGCGTGACGATATTTTCCAATTCTTAGAATAAAGAGCTCAGCTCCACCTTTTATCACTCATCCTCTTCCTCTGAACTCTCAAGGGAAGTCAAGTTCTTTTTAAGTGTTTATTCATTCAACTGTTTATTTGCAAATATTTTAAGTTGTGGGAAAAATGACAATCTTTTCTTCATAACACAACGGTAATAATTTTGGCCTCATCAAAAAATATGTCACTGTATAGTGGCTCTAAATATAAGGTCAACATTGGGTTGACATCAAACTCACTCCGAATTCGGGCTTGCCCGGTGTATGGCATTGCAGACTACAAAGTTGAAGTAACTTGGCCAAGTTAACCGCTTTAAATTGTGGCATTTTGTGGACGCGGATCGTCAAGTCAGCGAAAAGAAATGATTTTGCAGCCATTTTTCTGGAGATTTGCTAAAATCTCAATGAGCTTGCACATTAAGAAGCAAAAATGAATTTACCCGACCGCAAGGAAATTGACAAAAATATATATTTTCTTTTTAGGGGTACTTTTTGCTAGTAAGGTGCAATGGTAGGGTAACCAGCTCTGGAAAATAAAGTTGGAATCATGACATAGTTGACATTAAATATTAATTGTCACATTTCGGATGCGCTTGAAAGTATGCCATGCTTTCGTTTTTAAAGATAAAAACCTGAACTGGACAAGCAAAATGTGGTCCAATGTATTAATGCTCTGAATTAACCACTCTCTGATCTGATGAAAGGCGTGCACAGCTCTATACTTTCCTCCTGAATTACCTTTCCAACATTTACAAACTATACTGGAGGTGAAATATTGAGTGGTATTGAAATACAGAAAGCATTTATTTTAAAATAATGGGAAAATATTTTTACTGTAAGGTCATCAAATTTTGGTATTTAAAAGGAAATGAAATTTTCATATTGCGATGAAACGAAAATGTAGCGGAAAGGATTCACTGACAGAATAGAATTGATGAAATGTTTTAAATCAGCACAATTTTCCCTTTTTGATTTATCAAGTCACGAATGTATCTGGGGCACATAACTGATCCCATAGCTCCGAATAGCAGTAGTTACAGAATATGAAAATTTGCTAACTAATAAAAATAAACTGGTGGAAATTATTGTCGTTCCCAAATTAGAAATCATCGGGTAAAGTGCGAAACCGGCTTAAATTTTTCAATCCTTATGGAAAATTATAGCCCCATATTGGACTTTAACGAACAAAAAAATACTGCTCAAAATATGATTTTTAAGTTTGTTTAAAAAACAAAATTCATGTTTTTCAGAATCAATTTGACGACAAGAATCTTTCTGAATTTTAAGTTGGAAATGAAATATTGATGACCATTGAATTTTTTGGGGGGGAAAATAAAATTTTGACAAGGATTTCTCACGTTGTTCGGAGTTTTGTTTTTTCGGATTTAGCGGTTTTGGTTTTTCTTGGGAATTAACTCTTCTCTTAGCCCATACTTGGAAATCCTGGAAATGAATTTGTATCCAATTTGGCCTGTCAACAATAGCGAGGCTATGGATATTGCCATTGAATTAAAAAACGATGTCATAAAATAATAAGTATGAATGAGGAATTTTGGAGGCACACATTTTAGTTTTCTAAGCAAGTACAATGTAAAACATTAGTCCAACTTTCAGAAAGGTTTAAATTAATGGAATCAAAAGCCTTCAAAGAGCCAACATGGCTTTTGACCAATTTTGGCTGCCTCCACCTGAATCTCCTTCGAAACTGATAACAAATTTCCAAAGACCATTCGAAAAGCTTCCCCATACGAGACACAGGTATAGGGCAAACCATGTTTTTCCACCAACTCTTTAACCCGACCGTTGATCCTCCTCAGTCGAAATTGGGGTAAGGTGGGAAAAAGATGATGCTCAATTTGAAGATTCAAGTAGCCCATGAAATAGTCAGTCCACCAGGAAGGATGGACGTTGATAGTGTGCGTGGAGGAATACTCGACCCAATGCTTTGGTTCCACCGTGACGGGAGTGTGGGAATGGGACATGGCAAAAGTGATGGCCATATAAGGGGATTGCAACATTATCACTAGAAGATACGGGAGCACTCCTATTTGATAGACTCCAACGTAGTGTAATAAAATTAGAAGCATTTCAAAGTAATTTTTTCGCATCCAAGCGTGTTGGGGCATAATGTGAACATTCCAGGATATTCTTGCCAGCCAAGTTAGTAGTACAAACACTTTGGACTACAAAAATTATTACTTTAAATTTCACGAAATATATTCCTTATTTGATGATTTGTAGTAAATAAGAAAAATAAAAATATTTGTAAATTTATAAATTTTGATATCTATATATTTTCCATAAAATGGACAAAAGTCTGAAAATGAGTAATTGAATGAAAATATTACCTGATGTCGAAGGAACATGTTGTAAATGTTGTAGTTGCCTTTCATGATAATGCTATGATAAGCAACTAATGGTAGGGTCTCCAAATCCACATCACGATTCAGCCGTTGCGGCATGGCATGATGACGATTGTGAGTGCTTCTCCACCAACCTCCAGAATACCCGTTAACCAAACCTTTTAAATGAAAATTTTGAAACTCTGGATAAATTTGGCTGAAAATTTTCCAAAGTGTGGCCTCTTTGGTCACATTCATATGGTCTCAGATTTTGGTTTCAACTAATTTTCTGGCCATTATTTTTGTCACATTTTATTTGCACGCAATTTGTTTAACCGTCTAGACCGAAACTTTCATGTTTATGTTCAGGACATTAAATTTCACAGAGAATATGGAAATATTTAATTTGGGTAAAACTTTGTTCACTATCAATTTGACCGAAAATTTGGACACACTCAATCTGACCAAAATTTTGGAAATATTCAGTTTCTCCGAAATTTTGGTAACATTCGATGTGGGCAAAATTTTAAAACCATTCAGTCTGATAAAATTTTAAAAACAATCAACCTCACCAAAATTTTGAAAACATTCCATTTGACCGAAATTTTTAAAAAATTCCATTTGACTAAAATTTTGGAAACATTCCATTTTACCAAAACTTGGTGAAGCATTAATTTGATTAAAATTTTGGAAACATTCAGTTTCACCAAAATTTTGAAAACATTCAATCTCACCAAAATTTTGGAAACAGTCCATTTGACCAAAATTTTGGAAACATTCAAGATGGCCAAAAATTTGGAAACATTCAATTAGATCAAATTTTTTGAAATATTGAGTTTGACCAAAATTTTTGAAATACTCCATTTGAGTGAAATTTCGGAAACTTTCTATTTGACCGAAATTCTGGAAAGATTCCATTTGGCGAATATTTTGGGAACGTTCAATATGACCAAATATTTCGAAATATTCAACTCGCCCAGGATATATTGCATTTGGCCAAAGTTTTTAGAATATTGAATGTTCTCGAAATTTTGACCGCGTGAGTGTTGGTGAATTTGTAAGAGGTTTAGGTCAAATAAGCTTTGCATGAAATCTTGATGGGAAGGAACTGGAACTTTTACATCAAATGGAATGTTTCAAAAATTTGATCAAATTCCATGTTCCCGAAATTTCAGTCAAATGGAATGTTTTCAAAACTTTGGTTAAACTGAATGTTCAAATTGTCTTGACAAGCAATTTTTTCGATTTGGTCCAAACTTTATTCACATGTTCAGACCATCGTGTAAACTGTGGAAAAATTTCTCTTTCATCAATTTAACCATTTTTGGCGATAATAATTATCGCCAAATTATCAATAATAATTGAACTAGAAAAGGGGTGACATTTGGGGAACCAAAAATAAATAATAATAATAAATATAAAATGATTTACCCATGACAAAAGTTTCAATATTTCTATCCCAATTTGGCCGTCCCGTCAACGAATGGTGTCCTCCCTCATGCATAAAAAAGGATCCTCGAAATTGACAGAAGAAAAGGAAAATGACGCCTACCCCATTCGCCAGCAAACTCTCTGACCTAATAAAATATACTCCGCAACAAGCCCAGAAAATTAATTCCAAAATTCGAACTCCCACGTAAGTGAGACTTGGCTCAAACAACCCCTCAGCCTTTAATTCTTGAAAAAGTTTTTCAAAATCCTCAGAAATGTTTTTTTCTCTCCGGTCTTTCTCATCACTGTCCACTTCAATGGGCCGACTTTTCAAAGATCCTAAAATAGCTTGGACTTTTTTCTCGGATCGGGTGTGAAATTGCTGAATCGGAATGGTTGAATCTTCCTCGTTATTCACGTAGAATTCAATTATCTTCCCGCCCGGATGTTTCTCAATCCATTCTGTGACGTCGTAGAATCTTCCATTGAACCGAATCT
>JAQFXU010003407.1:0-16344 GCA_034693705.1 Spatulosminthurus flaviceps | reverse complement strand
AACTTGTCACCTCCAGTTACAACAACTAAATGGAGGGCAAACACACGGTGGATTTTGAAGACAGCAGCGATAGAGTATATTATAGTGTGTGTGAGAGAAAGAAGGAGCAGGTAGTTTTGTCTTGTTGCCCTACTCCCGCAAAACTTGCTGTAATATTATGATCACTTGGCTTCCAACTGGTTAATAGAGTCAAATTCCTGATTCCAGCCAAAAGTTCATTTACTTGCAAAATATGTAATGAGTGACAGGGTACTCAATGCGTGTGTATGTGTCTCTCTCTCTCTTTTTGTAAAATGCTCGAGTAGTAAGACCTGTAGTAGTGGCACGTGTGGACACCCACACATTCAACTCAACACTGAGCTCAGCATACCTCGGCTCAATTGCTTTTTCTTCTTTTTTCGTCCATGTATCCTCACTCCTCACTGTCACTACTCACTCCATTCTCTATACGTTTTCCTCCTATATGCTTTGCTTTACACACAAGTCTCTATACTATATGTACTTGCTACACAACCTTGCATCTCTTTCTTCCTTCAGCTTTTTATAATTCCCTATACATTTTTATACAACTCACATATATTTATTATAAAGAGAGTAGCTCAACTCTTTCTTGTTTCCCTCTATCACAGCATTCCCTCAATGTATGCATAAGTCGAGTCAAAGGCTTTGACGTGTATATTTTCTTATATTAATTGTCAATGCAATATATAGGAATAGTAATATGTGAAGAGACTTTATCGGAGGAGCCTTTAACCACCAAACAACATTATCACAAGTTAAAAACACTTCTTTTCCTCAAATCTATATCCTTCCTTATTCATGTACATATGGGTGGAGCAGAAGTACATATGTATATTTTTTACGTGTAGATAATTGTCTCATAGCACTTTTGTATCACCCTAAAGGTTGACATTGTTGCCATGCTCCTATGATTCACGGACGACAATAGAAAAGAGCTTACTTATACTTTTAGTAGTTAATAACTTTGAGCTATGCACTTATTTATTTGCGTAATGGGTTTCCGTATCGCTCCTTCTCCTGTATATTAACTCTTTTATGTAGAGTTTATTTACTACAATTTGTTAGAGAGAGAGAGATGTGAGTAAAACTCAGCAAGTCCATTCTGTGACAGCGTTTGTTGTGAGCAATGAGCAAGTGTTGGGATCGTAGAGGTAGTAGTAAACAGAATGAAGTTAATTGTCGGTATAATCTATGACTTTACACATTGTTTACATTACCATAGGCTGTTCTGCAACTTTTTCCTCGCTGTGGGTTGATGAAGGAAAATGTATTTGAAAAATTTAGACATTTTGATTACAAGTTTACACCAGATTAAAAGACTCTTTAAATAAAATCTACACTTTATTGCCACTATCAAGGTTCTTTTCTGCATTATTTAACACTTTTTAGGTTTTTTTTGTACTCCTTATTAATTAAGTGTTATTTTTTGTGCTTGTTTTACTATATGGGCTGGGGCACTAACTCATACTTTAACTGAGGTTGGCATATTATAGAGTCATCCCCTTTAATGTGCATAAATTAGAGAGAGAGAGAGAGAAAAATGACTTTCTTGTCTTTCTATATGTATAGATTTTTTCCGGTTTCGCTTTTCTTAGACTTTGATCCACTTCACTTTGAGTCCGTTATAGAATAATACAAGACGGTAAAAATGATGTGATATCATTATTCACATAGACTATAATATTTTTACAGGATTTCAACCTGATCGTATGGAAATGAGAGTGTGGGAAACCTTTTCCTATGGACTGTGTATGAGCTCTCTATGTATATTTTGGCTAGAGTTCTTTCGCTTTTACCGAAATTGCATCTCTTACAAGATGTTAAAATGCTCATAAAAATTTCTCAGATACTTTAGCAAATAAAATTGCAGAGATATCGAGGTCATGACATTTATTATGATCAAGTCTGAGCGAGAAGAATACATATGTACGAGCTATTTTTTTCTTATACATATCCAAGGGAGTTTAGAGAGAGAGAGAGTAAAGTGCGAAGGAAAACTCTTTATGTCACATCTAATCTGATTCTTTCCGGAGAGATAAATGGAAGCTCAGGGAACTTTACTCATACAGAGAGAGAGAGAGAGAGAGAAAAGGAAACATACAGGAAAGGTTGTGTACATATGTCCTTAAAATAAAAAAACACCAGCAATTTCGCACTACTTTGCTCTAATCAATTTTGAATGCTTATATAATATTAAAGGTATAAACTTAAAGATCACAAGCTTTTGTAATAGTATTCTGAGAGATATCCAAGGAGGAATGGGATATTTCCTTCTATTAATAATGGACAAAGGTAAGGTATGAGACTCTTTCTATCTCATAACGTGGGTCATCAATAACATGAAAACTTCGTGTCTGCGTAAATGTTCCATTGTGTTCCCTCCTCACTCACTCTGCTCAGAAAAATGGCAAGTTATAAGGAAAAAATCCATAGAGGAGAAGTACATATGTGTAGTGAGGATAATAGAAGGAAAAATCAGCTATTTGCCCTTCCCTTTAACTTTTTACTCGTATTCAGCTCAGAAGTCAGAGAGGAAGCTCAAGCTCATCCTAGAAAAATCGCAAGTAGTCATGCCATTGTAACTATACAATTCTGACTTTTTCACGTACTTGCTTCATTTCATTGGAAGCACCCAATTACATTATCAAGAGGGAAAATTACATTACAAAAGTGGTTGGATATAAAGGGATGTTTGTATGTGTATAAAAATTTTAGTGCACACAGAGGTTTCTTCATTGAATTCCATCTCTCCTTTGCAATATAACTCCTCGCGGATTGCGGATGATGCAAAAGAAAAGAAAAAGGTGTCGGGCAGGAAGGAGTCGGATGTACGTGGCCAAGGTTTTGAATGAATTAAATGAGTTCCGCTTTGTAGGACTACAACAACGACGACGACGGAAAAGCTCTGACATCTTCGTGTAATTCAACATGATTGAAAAGTTACACAAGAAACTTGTACTACTAAATCGTTCTGAGGTAACTGATACTTATAATAGCATTAATAACGCATTGATTCCTTGAACTCACCGCAAGGCTTCCTTGAACCTCCGAAGGTATATACTTGTAGCTACATAATAATACATAGACAGACAACGACTATCATATAAAATTAGTCAGCTGAGGTTGTGATGACATGCTTATTAAATTGCACATTTTATACAGCGGAAAATGTAGTCTCCGTACAAAAGGAATCTTGATGAAATATAAATATATGTATAGATATTTTAGTGGTCGTCTCATCTGATTTTGTCCGGCAGGTCCCTTGTTATTATTAAGACACTTGTAAATTGCTTTTGAAAGGCTTGGTGAACATGGACATGCATATGGAAGTTGTTTGCTCGATAAGGTCATAAAACTTTCCCTGACCATTTTTAGCATCCACTAGGTCATTATTGTTACTTAATTCAGAGTTGGATATTATCTCAACAACAACTATTAACGGAGTTTTTGCATTGTCAACTTATTTCCTACCACCGCTTGTATACTTGTTATTTTTTCAAGGTTGTGTGTGTGTGTGTGTGTGTCTGTGTGTGTAGTACAAAGTAAGAGAGAAGTCATATTATGAGGAGTAAATGCTTGTGAACATATGTATTACCTTAAGGAATCCATCCATGTTCCTTTATTTACATCATACTCATAATAATAGTACTTGAAGCTATAATTAATTTTCTAGATACCAATGAGGTCTTAATTATTTCCCTTTACTCAAACTTCCAATCCTTTCTATATATCTGATATTTAGGTATGTATACACATACATGATAAATGATGTGATAACCATCAGTGTAACGACGACGGTTTTGGCAATCTTCAAGAATGAATTACCATTCTTTTTTTACCATATCGATTTGTTTCCGTCATCCCAATGGAACATTCATAGTCTTACAATTATTATTACCCTGACCACACATTCTCCTCATGAATTAAAATTTATGCCAAATGAGTAAATAAGCTACTTAGGAATTCCCCTGAGGAAGCCTAATAATTCGCCCATTATTTTTAACAATATGATTTAACATATACTAATTTCCTTATCCAGCAGAACAAGATATTTTTATAAATGTCACTGGCCAAAAAATTTTACGTAGAGCTAAATATAGAGTTGTAGCCGTCCCTTTGGAAACAAATAATTACATGCTTCAATCAGAATAATTTTGGACTTGGATTTTTTCAAAGAATGGGATAAATACGGTGTGGATTCAAGTATAATTATTTTTGATTTTGAAGGATACTTATTTTCCCTCGAGTGAACATAAAACTCTACGATGATTGTGTGATTACCTATAGAGAATGATTAAATTGTCGACAGATCAACTGCCTTTGCAAAATTCCCTTTCTAGTACAACAGAAGAAAATTGTGGTAATAAGTGGATAAGAGCTTTAAAAATTAGGATGGAGTGATATAAAGGAGTATAAATTGTGAGAACTGAAGGGAGGGCTATACGTTTTGGCAAGTGTAATATTCAATTGACAATTTTTATGATGTAAATATTGCTTTCCCAGTAATATCAGTTCCATTTACTAAACTAATACTATTATTTGCTTTTGATTCTAACAAGATTACTGACATTACTGAGGCTAAAACCTATAGTTGTGGTAAGCATTCCATTATCTCCCATCTTAGGCCACTTTTAAGAGCATCATTAGTCCTTGTAATGCTACAAACTTCCCATATTAACCCCCCTTTAATGACATCGTGTATACGAAGAACGAAATCTTGTAGTAACAAAGTAATTACCAGCCCATAACTTGGATAATGTTGTCAAATTACATTTTTACCTCATATATTTTCCACATTAAAAATTACCAAATGTTCTCAATAATCAAGTCCTTAAAACTCTGCTCATGTACATAGTCCAGGGTTTCCTTTTGTAAACATCTGCACACACTCACATATGCCTCTTTACATATGTTTATGTCATCCTCAGGGCGTCACTCACTCAAAAGGCTTTAAAAGCATGAATTTTCTATTACAAGTGGAAAATACTTTGCTCCAGGTTATACACTCTCTGTAGCGTTACTGTGAATCAAATGACTTTAATGCTGCCATGAATTTATGAGATGAGAAAATTTCACTCCTGCCTTCTTTTGCAGCATAAGCACAAGTCCTCACTCTTTGTCAAAATCCCCTGACATTCCGTCTCCCTTTACTTTATTAAGTATGAGGAAACATCAGATGACGAGTCATGTTCTGTTTTATCAATTGTGATTGTAAAAGGATCCACAGAGCTCGGCCGAAAAATCCTCTCCAATGGTAATTACAAAACTTCAAAGTAATCATCGTATCTTTTCCCTCCTCCTTGTCTGTAGGTGGATTTACTACTGCTTGGTTGAAAGTCTCAGTTTGGGCGATGACAAAAAAATGAAAGTTTCCAGTGTATCTTACTTGATGTGACTTAAATTTGATGTTGAAACATTGAAAAGTTTTAGCCTCGCTCAAAATTTCTTCTTTCTTCCAAATCAACAACACTTGTATATTTTTTTGATAAGGGCAAAAGAGAATGTAGAAACTTTAAAAAAAAAGTGTGTTGTAATAGCTGGTTGAAATCTTTCCCTTAAGCAAGGGCTTATCTTATTCTGTCTTCTCGGAAAGGATGCGAATTCAAAGTGTTTTATTTTAAAAAAAAGTTTTGTTAACCTCCGGAAGCCCCAGAGTTACAAATGCAAATTGTAGGAGCAGGCCAAAGATTTACTTGGAGTTACATGCTGCTTGACATTGAATAAACATTTCAGGGATGGGGAAAAGATTAGGGTGAAAAAAGTGGTAAATTCTATTAAGAATATAACTTGTGGCCCACAAGGAAGTCATGACCAAAAAGAGTAAAAGTGTAGACAGGAATGATACACCTCTATGTCAAATCTCATATGAAATGGCTCTCGACTCCTTTGACGCAAGATGCAAGAGAACCATAATAAGAAAAGCAAATGTACGGAAGGCTTCTGCAATATTCCCCAGATGTGTATACACTGCCACGTCTGTTACATCAAACCTAACCTTACAGGGCCAAATTTCTACAATATAATTTCCATTTTCCATCCTTCTCAGTAAATGTTGAGTGGAATTTTTTTTAAACCAAGTCCCGAGAACATAATATTTTTATTCGTTTATAACGGGGGCTATGGTTCCGGACAATGGATTTGGATAATTTCTTGCTGACTCGAGTTTATTAGTTTTTATGATGACCAAATGCATTTCTCCAATTGACTGCATTATTGATTAGTAAAAAATCTGCATTTAAGATTATGAGGTTTGTGTAGCGTAGCGAGGAAAGTAGAGAGAGAGAGGAAGGGTAAATAAATGTACGGAAATAAACATAAACTTTTAATCTCTCCTTGTTTTTTTAAAAGGTTGAAGCAAGCTCTAGATATGTGTATTGATAAACATGCGACGGAACATCACGTGCATTGCTCATTACAATATGTAAATGTGATACAAATAAATTCTGTTTTCATTTTCTCATGGGAGTCTTGAGTACGTCAAAAATGTCAAGTGTAAATAAAGTGAATGCCTTTTGTAGTTTGGTTTCATGCGTGTATATAGTGAGTAATATATTTTTGTTTAACAGGTGCACAGTAGCAGGAGAGCTGTGCCAATGAAATATATGTTCTAATATGTACGTGTAGTTGAATCCTTCACATGTGTAACACCGTTTGTCCTACCCATGTTTTACGACTTGAACCACTCTTTATACGTTTAGGTCAATAAGTACTGGTTAGAGCTACTCCTTTTGCTACTACTACTACTATTCACAGGGTCGTAAGAAGAAAAAAAACTACGAATGGAAACAGATAAAATGATCTGTATATTGTCACAAACAATGCTAGAAACTTGAAATCGACTGTAGTGGCTTTCCTTGGAGATCAAGTCGTTTTAATCTCTCAGTCACCGGCCGAGTTTAATTGACATACCTATAGCTTTAATGAATTCTAATTGAAATTACTTTGTTCGTTGATAGCACATTTCATCCCATAAAACTTTGCACAACAAAATTAATAGTAGTGTTGGACTCACACAACGGAAATGGATTTTGAGTTTAAGGACATGAACCACTGCCACTACACTGCAAATCCAATCCAATCCAACCAACTAACGGGGCTCCAATTAAATAAATACAGTCCTTATTCTTTTAATGACATAGCAAGAGTCAAAACCATCAATTTCATGATTATAAGCAGAAGCAAGTGATTTCTGATTCATCATCAGAATCAATGTCAATCCAGTCTAATTGGGATAGACTTTTAAACTTTCATTTCAGCTCTCAGAAGTCATTTGTTTTTTTAAGACAAGTCGTGGTTAATGTACATACACATATATAGAGAGATTAATGAAAACAGTAAAATTAGCATTTCGCACTACATGCACAACTTTACATGAGTGAGTGTGTGTGTATAAACAGTAAGTATAACAAAACCGCTTCCATCAAATCAAAACAATTTCAGATTACTGAAGAAAAGAGAAAGCACGTCATGCCAATCCACAGTCGTAGATGCTTGAAAGGCATCATATATATATATATATATATATATATATATATATATATGTTATTTACATATGTAATATGTGGTTACCTTTAGAGGCTACTACTGCTCGTCTCCTGCCCACACTATGTACTCGACATTACTTCTAAGAAGGACGCAATCACGGACAGTGGCTCATAATTACTTGAAATGATACGTGACATGATTGCTGACAACCCTCCTGAGACTTCTACGCTAACAAATGTTGGTTTTCTATTCCATTTTAGATCAGTTGAGTCTCTGCAAAAAAATAATGTCCTTCCCGTAAACACATTAGTCTACGTCTAAATTATGCATTTGTAATGTACATATGTTATGTTAATCCACCTATATTCATTTATACTTGCAGATAACAATGACCAGCGCCCTGAAATTCTCATGTGGGAATTAAATGATTAAAAATTGTATGGTTGAATTTACTTGTGAGGATTGCATGTAAATACATATATATGAATATGTACGGATTGTATTGCCACATTTTTTATTTACTCCGTGTATAGAGGCTACAGACCATAGGCAGATAAGTAAAAAGTGTTATTCAACAAGCTTGTGAACAAGATTACAAAGCAGTAGTATCCAAATGAACCGGCGGAGAAACCACATTTCATCTTAAAAGGTATCGAATGCCAATGTCAAGACATCCAATTTCGACAGGACAGAATCACCACTTGTGTTAATATAATTTAATTCTGTATATTTGACAGAAACATATGCAATTTCCATTGGGAATAATGGGATGACTCCTTTTATACGGTTAGATATACTGTTGAAATGTTAATGATCCCTTGTTTGTACGTCTTACTTCTGCTCTGACCAAACTTATTACGCTTACGCAACATTGATACGTCCAAAAAACATTGTTTTGCTTTAACTTTCTGCTCGACAGGAAATTATATCTACTGGTATTTTGCAGGAAATAATGGAATGCAATTTCAACTTCAACTTCAGGATGAAGTAACATTAGGCAGGTGCGACAGAAACCGTCTCCCCACGCATCACATAAAAATGCTATTCAAAACAAGTAAAGAAGGGGTCAAATTGATTTTTTCCCATTCCAGAATTATATGTAGTCTCAAAAATTAAGTATTACTGCAAGTGAAAAAACTTTTATGGAAAGAACCAAATAAACACTGCATACTGTATATAGTTTTACAAACAATAAGATTCAAGGATTTACGGTTCTTTCAATACTGATATTTTAAATGGGGGTTGATCGCTTGTTTATATAAACGTGATCAAGGAAATAAGTCTACCGGACTTGCAAATAGCTGGAAGATTCATTGTTGTCATGTGGGAAAACATGGATGGTAGAAGAGAAAAGACCAATGTTATTGGTTACTTGCAAACGTTACATCATTAGTTTGTTCCTCTTAGGAAATAAATGCATCAAAAAAGGAGTAGTAGAAAAGAACATGCATGCATGTATGTAATAGTCTCACGAATTTGAGATCAAAGGAAGCAGCTCTATATATCATGCCACCAAGAGCATTAGATAATGCTAATTAATTGCATTACACCAGTATAGTACAACAAAACCGTTTGGTTGATGGGAAAAACTTTCCAACGTGTAATCATACTAGGAATTAGTTCGTATATAATTCCTTCTATGTAGCTAGCAATCAAAATATTGTTACATGCAACCAACCGAATGAATGCAACCTTGGATTATCCGCTGATTCTTATAACTAACTGCCCTTGTTGTGTACAGCTGTCGTAGTGCTTGGCTGAATGGAACAATGCAATGAACTTCAAAGCCATATAGGGAATTCATTGTCAACGAATCCCTTGCAAAGGAAATGAGGAATTGATTCAATTGATGAAGAATTTCCAACTAGGACTCTCTTTACAGAATTCACACGTTAGATTTAATTATTTAGATTAAGAGTCATTAGCAATCGGAGAAGCAAAATACATGAAAAAAATTATGTATGCCAGTTTAAAAAAATTTTAAAACAAAATCACGTTCCAATTTTTGATTGAATCCAGACTCCAAGTAATGAATGATTTTTTCAGTGTTTTATAAGTTTTATTGCGGAGTAAGAACAAAGTAATGTACCACTTAAAGACAGAGACGGATTAAAGAATAATACAAAGTTCTAAATATACTAGTAAAACTACAGTGACGAATTTGCTTAATACTGCATTATTACTATTTCCAGTGGAAACAATAGAAGACGTTACACTGTGACCAACGGGGCGGCTGAAGATATTACTGTTGTAAATAATTTATCACAGCGTTTCGTTGCAAATTGCAATAATTATTAAAGTAGAGTTGAAAATATAATAGTTATTCATATTTATACCAAGCTGCCAATTACAAATTACGCGGTAATTAATAGATTAATACAAAGAGTAGTAACGAATGCTTAAGAAAATGGCACCTTGGTGAAATAATATCAAAACAGAATATTTTAAAGTCAAGAAGGTAAAATGACGGCAATGATTTGGACTAATCGGATTCGAAAATGCATCAGCTTGTGTAGCGTAGCTGATGACGTACAACATTAACTTACAATCTTGGATTTCGCGTAACGGTGTCTTATCAATAAACGAGCTTAGAGCTTATACTTTTATTAGTTAAGCAGCTGGAAATATATTCGGGTAACCGATCGTTTCCAAACAATTTCTACCCACAAAATCTGTACCACTACATTATTGGGATCATTTACTTTAACACTTTCGAAGTCAAGCATCCCATGATCATGGTTTTCGATGCTGCATTCACGGAAGAATATCTTAACGTAGCTTGTAAGTCTTTTGAAAATTCACACTTCATTCTTAATTTTTACCATTGAACCCAAAGAATATTGTTAAAAGCAAGCAAAAGAGTGTACACACACAATCCACGCTCACACCATTGCAAACTTCTCAGTTATGTTTTTTAAATGTTTCCCATGCAGAGGTCTGGGCATATAAATCAAGTTATATATTTCAGCACACTCACAAATAACTGGCCGTACAAAAATAACATCAATAATTATCCGTTATAAATAAATTGAAACTCATAATTTTAAGTTGCTAATTATTCCAGTATAAAGGAGCTAATGTTCATGTCTTCATAGCTCACGTCGTGCTCGTCTTCATCATCGTCCAGATCTATATCTTCAAGCTCATACACAGAACCTGAAACATCATGGACTGCTCCTCGACTGGAAGCTGGATCTAATCTACTCAGTCCTTCACGTGCATCTCGATTATTGGGATCCAATCTGAAAACATGTCCATTAAGCACTTACTTCATATGTTTTCAATTTCAAATGACATGATTACGAAAACTAAATCTAGTTGCTATATCCTGCTCACTACCATATTTGCATTTTTAAACCAATGTTCTGTCATTGAGAATTGGGTTACCAACTAATTCTATCAACTGAAAACAAATAATACTTTACTAACCTTAACGCAATCGAAAAGTGATCTGCAGCCTTGTCTTCCATGTTATTTTTGCAAAGCAGCTCAGCTAATTTTAAATGAAGTTGAGGAGGATTGCACTGAAGTGATACTTGCTTTTGTAATAAGTTTATTGCATGGGTAAACATTCCCTCCTACAAATGGATAAACCAAACACGCCACATTTTATCAAGAGTCAAATTTTTAAATTAAAGACTACTAATTAAAGAAATCCAATAAAACAACTTACGGATTCGAGAATCTCAACAAGCATGAAAATTGCAGGAAGGTACTTAGGATCATGACTTAGGGCCTTTTCAAGGTAACTTTTGGCTTTGCCATTGGTTAGAGGGTCTTTCTGCATTGCACTGGCACACATCTGCAAATGTAGGATAAGAAATAATCCAGTGAAAATAAATATTTTGGAACACATTTACTGGGATTCGACGGATACAATGATAATAACAACGACAGCAAAGTAAAAACGCTACTTTCATGCTTACAGTTAAGGTTCGCGGATTTTGTCCTAATTTTTTGGATGCTGAAGTTGCAATTGCGAGTGCATCCCGAAATCTGTGCATTGCAATGTAACAATCCACCAGTCCTTTATGTGGTTCAAATCGCATTGGTGCTAGTAACATAGCTTCCCGAAAACAGTCAAGCGCATCTTGGTACTTCTTCATGTCAAGTAAAATGTGACCTTTCGCTAGATACCCTTCAAGATTTTTCCCTACGCCATAACCGATGCAGCTAGAACCCTATAAGAAATCAAAAATTACCGTGATATCGCTGAGCTCCAAGATTAAATTACAATGTCAACAGAAGCAGAAAACGAACTCACCCTATGAGCGAAATACAATCCTCTGGCACTACGATTGGTTATTTGTGCGAAGTAAGCCAGTGCAATCCATGGTTCGCATTTTCTATCCTGATAATTATTTTCAACCAACTTAAGCATAAGTTTTTCCAATTCTGGCACCCTTTTTTCTGACCATAATAAAAACGCCAGAAGATCCATTCCATTCATATTAATTGAATCGTTCATGTGAGCCTGCAAAAATGAAAAGTTCCGTCATCATCATCGGTTCCATATTTTCCTGAAACGCAGTAAAAATAATCCACTCAACAAAAAAGTATACCAATTTCAGCGGAACGATTGCTGACTGATAGTCTCCAAGATACATATGAATTTTTCCCAATGAAACTAGTATGGAATGATTGTTCATCAAAGCAGTTGAATCTTGTAAATGATTAAAAAGATTGAGGGCTTGATTCAAGTCTTTTGAATAAAAGGCAGCATTAGCACGAAGCCACCATAGGAACCTTAAAATTGGAAACAAAGACAACAATTCTCAAAAACTCATGTCTGAACTTATTATGCCAGTGTCGTCCTAATCCCTTAACTACTCACCACTGAGGCTGATGCACTTTAGTATTTTGTTGAATAAATCCGATTATATCTGATTCTTTCAAACCCAACGACAAGAGAGCTTCGATTGCTTCCAGTGCCATCGGACATTCCTATTTCAAACGAATTTAAAACACTTTAAGTAAAGCTTGCAGTGCAAAATCTTCCAGAAAATTAAATACTTCATAAAACCTATTAAATCTACCCGAAGAACTTCTTTAAATGATGTGGTTGCCGCTCTTTCCATTCCATTTTCCAAATAAAGTTTCCCCAAAGCCATATTTATTCGAGCTGTACGCTGTTTTGCTGAAATGCTCTGAAGCATACTCAAAGCTTCCAAGGGTTTGTTACACCGAACGTTGCATAAATACAATTTGTACTTCAGATCTGCAAAAAAAACCAGTTCGCTCCTTTAAAGGGAATTCACTTTTATTCTCTTTTACATACAAAATCAGCACAACTATTACCATTGCAACAATCCTCAGCAATTTGATCCTTCAACTGCGGTGAAAATTTCATTAAAGTCTTATACATCTGAAGTGCTTTCCGGTACAACGATTCTGCTCTTGAATACTCCAGCAAATTGTAAGCCGAATCTCCTAGATATATTAAAGACTTTAGATGTTGCGGCCCCGTGAGCAAGTCTGCAGCCTTGTCCGTCATTGTTAACAACATGCCCCCCTGAAACATTCATGAATCATTCATTCATCCAAAACTACGTAAATACAATAGGTCTAATAACGTTAAAAATACATATTTCAAATATTCCATTCAGGAAACTGAAACTCAACTGCATAAACCACCAAAAGACAATACAAATAACTCATAAATGGTATAACACGTTACCAAACTTTAATTTCTAGCTTTATATTATTATGCCACTGTCATGTCAAAATCTGACAATATTATCCAATCACAACAAATAAAAATCATCAATCTTTAAGAACCAAAAGCTCATTTCAAATCAGATTGACCGATGGCTTGGCCTGTATAAGCTACAATGCAAAATACTCTGCAGATTTCATCCTGATATAAACTACGATAATCATCAAGTTCAACATTCCACGTCCAGACTCATCTTTTTACTCACGCAACACAGCAATAATAATTAACCGACTAATTACAGAACATATAAGACTCCTTCAAAGCTCTAACCCAAATTTTTCCATCCTCTCGCCACTCCTCCAAAAATCAATACCAGAAAAGAAAAATAATTCACTCACCAAACTCAGGACGTTGGAGTAAAGCTGTTCTTTATACAAATGACATAGCTGATCAAAATAAAAGGATTTTGGAAATCCAGTGCCATCCAATTCCGCTGTCGAAGCGAACGAAGCCATGTTGCTCCTAAATATTTTAATATCCTTTCTAATCAATCAAAATCTGACCAAAAGCTGGAAATTATAATTCTTCAAAAATTCCAACAGAACTCCAGCCAGCCAGTCTGATTGAACAACTATACCGAGCCGACGGAGGATATTAAATTACCTTTGGTAAATACAAATTCACAATGTTAGAATAATCTTAGTCACTTTCTCATGTATTCATACCGCAGTCCACTGCCTTTCTTTTACACACACACTAAAACTGACTACAAGTCGACTCGACCTATACTTTATACTCACGTCGAGGTTTCTGCTCTCTTCTTCTCTAGTGTGTATATACTCTTCTATACTACCACAATTTCTTTGCCTTCTTCTGCTCTGTGGTCTGCGGCACTAGAACATCGGCAATCGGCACTTTGTGTATGTACATAATCTGCCGTATTTTTCATTGAAAAATCAAACTTTCCCTCTAGGATACTCTTGCCATTGAAGAATTTACACTGACAGAGTCATTGAATTTTGGGGTCTTCAAACTCTGACGACTATAACTAAAGAGGGACATTTTTTCCTGCAAACGCAGCACCGAGAGCTCTCCGTGTATATACCGTACTGATCGTGTACTTATAAAGTTTACGCTTTTGTACAAATACATACACTCGCAATGAAAAATAAATGCGTTATATTATTACCAATAATATCGCAATTTAATTAATACAAGTTTTCATCATTAATTCGTGCAACTGCGCTTAAAAAAGATGATTTTTTAGTCAATATGTCAGGTCTGGAGCTGAAGTATATTGTAAATTCGGGCTAAATAGACAGTTATCGCAACTTTATCTCACGTAAAAAACTTATAGAACGTATAAATGAAATTTTCACATTGGTTTTACGTTCCAAATAAGTGCTATAAGTTCCATAAGGGACATAGGTAAACGGTTGCGCTAACTAACTATGTATATATAACGATTCTCAAGGTTTGACTTTGTCACTTGTCACCTCATCACTTTATTCCAGATCGAGGGAGAAGTAGCTACTCTATGTGATTCTCTCACCCATTTTTAGGCAAAAATTACGAATTATGTTGTTTTCATTTGACAGCTCCAAAATATCTGTTTATACAAGGCCAAAGAATCTTCTATGGCCTTGGGTTAATATAAATAGGCCAAACAACTGATGGAAAGTGTTGTAACAATCAAGGATTCAATTCAACGGCACTTGGGCCTAACCCTGAAATAAGCCAATCAGTTAAGTCCCAGTCAGACTGAAGGAGCTATATTGCATTGTTCAAGATTTATTCATTGTTTTTAAATGTAAAATTTCTGGATTTGTTCAAAATAGAAACATGTTGAAAAGATATTGTTCAAATCAAGGTGCACAATGACATGTTTTCAAGAGTTCGAATGGTAGAAATTGGTTCATTCTCAATATAAATTTAGAATTTGTTGTACCCCAAAATATGGAACGTTATTTGTTCAAGTGAAACACGAATTATTACAATTCAATATTTTTATTCTTCGTGTCCAACTAACGGCTTACAACAGGATGAAATAATGCGGCTTTAGGTATACTCTAGAAATATTAATGCGTATGGAGTTATTTACGTACATTTCTGTGAGTGTTCGTATACACAAGCATAAGTTAAAGGGTGTCACAAAACTGGGATACCCCCCCCCCCCGTCCCGCCACTTACGAAAACGTGGGTCAGCCAGACTATATACCTGATCTTAAAATGTGAAATGTCTAACACTGAATATGTAGAGGTCATGCCAACCGTAACCTAGAGAAAAAAGGCGAACGACCAAAAGCAATTGTCTTCAACGGAATGGTATGTAGGTTTTTTCTTTTTTCTTTTATAATTAAGTAAGATTCCGATGTTAATGAGCCAATTAGTTTCTATTATAACATATATTTATGGCACTATAGGCATACCCATGAATTGGGATAAGGGATAACAATAATTTCTATTTACCTCTCTGAACTCTGAACCTTCACCTTAATCTGTATAGCTAGTTATAAATAGAATGCTATTTGCATGGGGTAAACCGAACCGTTTGGCTTTGGGAGATGTCTGGACAGCTATACAAAAACAGCTTGGCCCCTAATAGAGCCTAGTAGGGGCCGAGCCTTACGGCCATATGGCATACAGCAAATACAGACGTTGATTTTACATTTTAGATTTTAAACTATACATGAGATTGGGAAGATTAAAAAATTCAGATAAGACAAAGCATTTATCCAATTATATATTTGTACCTACATATTGGCCTCATGGCAACATTTTGTAGCTAGTATACTTTGTAGTTTCAATAGATTTGTACTGCATGTAATTTCACATGCGTATAGTTTTGCGTGTCTGCACTAAAGTTGAGCGGTCGTAGAAGTGTATTTGCCGGTTTTTGTTGTATATGTATCCATACTAAAACCTAAATGCACCACGCATGTTTTATGTGTGCATCAACGAATACTCATGAAGTTCTGAATTTAGCGTACGTTTCTTATCCTAAAGCCATTGCCGTTGATTTAGTAGAGAAGGTGCCGGCTAAGGAGAAGGATGTGTGTGGAAGAATGACACTGCAAGTAATCACCTTGCCTTACTTCAGCACATCAAAGCTGTCCACCTATCCTATAAATAGGCCTATTTATAGGCAAAATATAGGTAGGAAGAGGATTTTTCAAAAATAT
>JAQFXU010003406.1:0-16349 GCA_034693705.1 Spatulosminthurus flaviceps | reverse complement strand
TTAATGAATAAAGACTTAAGATGGTTGACAACTCTGTAAGACCTTAGGGTATGTATCGGAGTATAAACCCACCTTTTTTTTTGTCTCAAATAATCATTGAAGACTCTTTCCTTTTATATAAGCATCACATCCCGACTCCAGTTACACTACATAGCTCAGCTTCGATAACTACAAATTACATCTACTGTTTTAAAAAATAATTGCAATACGATGTTCAGTAAATAATCACATTTATTTAAAACAACTAGCTCTCAATCACGAGCAGTGCGCAGTGTGACCTTCCTAAGGGGTAAAATATGGCTCCTACAAACCCCTAACTCAAAATTAAACAGAAAGTATGCAGACGCATGTTACGTGGATAGTGGACATATAAGTTATACATGAGTAGTAGTGTTTTCTTCACAGTTACACAACTTCAGACTAACTTCATGTCATGGTTTCTGATTCCAACTGCTAGCTATACCAACTTTTCACTTTATACTCCTACTCCTACTATTAACTGCTAATTAATGCTCGGATTTATAGTACAGTAGCAGCAATTGAACAGTATGAACAGTCCTCGTTTGCAATTTTAACCTCCGAGTATATGCTGAGGTGGGTGCTCTACTTTTCTGCTACAAAACGAGAGGAAGCTCCTACTTCTGTGTGAAGCAAAGAACATTTATTTTATATCATACATAAAGCATCAAAGGTAATGGTACCAAATGTAACCTAAACTAGTATGTTATAAATACATATCTCTGAAGTATGTGTATCTACAGTATGTACTATACATATGCAGTTAGTAATTAATACACTTATCACTCAAGAAAATAACACTCACTCAGCTTTTTTCTAACCTAAACTCCTGCAGGTGACCCTGTCTTTGCCCTTAATACATTATGTACTTCGAATTACCTTTTAACTGATTAAATATACTATAAGAGTTACTGAAACCCTTCTTCTTGTACACTGTACACTTGTACACATTTTTGTTCATCCATTTCGCAAGGGTTCGATGGACTCATTCATCATTTTTCAAGCCATAATTCCGATTGAAATCTGCTCTATCGCATCATTTATCTCATTTTATCCAATACGGAATATCATATTTCCTGATTTTCAGGACTATGTACATGCTTCTATACATATATGTGTATATATGTTCAATCCAATTCACCACAGAAAGAGCTTTCCTATCAAATGCTTCAGCCTCTAATTATTATTTACAGATTACATATATAATATACATGCACATTCATTTCCCTGAGCGCCCTCAGCTATTTACTTGCACGCATAAACACCATACCTGTACATAAATAAATGTGTGATCTGTGGGTCTGTCCTCTCCCTCTTTTGTCCTTATAACGCATACAAGATTCGTTCCATCCAAGAACACTTTTACACATTTGTAATTACTACTGTGACTAAAGGAGTAAGAGGAGCAGCCCGTAACCACTTAAGTGCCCAAACACTTGAAAATCAAGGAAAGGACACCTGATTTGATGTGACAGCGATTTTTAGCAGTCTTTTACACCACTCCTCGTGCCGTCGTGCCTGCGCTCACATATATACTTATGTACACATGTATCTGTAAGTATGTACATGACACAAAAAACGTACAACTAAAGCAAATTCTTATTCTTACAAATGATTTTCATCATCGATATACTTACATGAGCACATAAACAATATTCTGAAAAAATAATACTAACGCAGTCCCAGACGACATATTTTCATATGTATGTACAATAAAATCAATAATGAGCTCAGCTCAACTTAACTGCTCCCACACAACCATAGTCATACACACTTGTGACAAACATACCCGCTCGTAAAGGTTTATCCCAATATCAGTCCTAACCTTCGCCCTTGAACTACACATATGTAAATTCGTACGTATACTTTCGTTCAAACGTATGTATAGATTTTTTCAAAATCAAAGTGCGAGCCAAGACGAATCAACGTCAGAAGCTTTTAACAATTCTCGCCATTCCGCTCCTAACGAGTTTCCTAAAAATTGCGTGGGCTGACAGATATAACTGATGATAATAAAAGCACAAAAATCTATACAGAATACAATCCTAACAAACTTTCATCATTAAACAGTATAGTATGTAGTTGAGGACATGCCCTTTGACTTATTTCTACACCTTCTGTTTAAATAAAAAGTAATAATGAAAAAAATTATACGCAGCAATGCAGCTTACTAAATGTCACATTGCCACACCAAATACCAACCACACAAAAAATGTATGTACAAAGGGACCAAGGAGCAATATTTCTAACTGTGTTATGATACTGATGATATACAAAATTCGCCACCCGCATTTGGACGTAACAAATAGCGTGTAGCCTAAAAAATGTCCTAATAGATCTAATATAATGCAACCGCTTGAACGGTTAACACATCTGCCACTACAAGTACCCCCGCCCCCAATACCATAGTAAAATACGTGAGAGCTACAAACATTCCGCGGAGAGGTCATCCCAACTTTACAACCAGCACGGAAACTGTTGAAAGTGTCATTAAATATCAATAACGCTTAAACACAAAAATACCAAGTCTCTACATTGACAATCTACTGTTTCCAATTTTACCTAAATTTTGACAAAGTTGCCATTATTACTGACTTCGCCCCAAACTGTTTTGAATATTATTCTGATACAAAAACTTTTCAATGGAATCTTTCAATCTTTTCTTAACGAAATCCTTAAAGTAGTAAATATTAATATTGGAATATTGGAAACCTTGCAATAAGTTTAAAGTGATGATTCCAAAACAACAACCTACTTACATAGGTAGGTACTCTATACACGTACAACGAACACAATTTGAGAAAGTAAAGGATATGAGTTCGCATATATATGTGAGGGAAACATTGTATCATTATACAAAATTAGAGTAGGTGCAGATTGCAGATTGACGTAGAAAACAAACATAATATTGAGTAGATTCGGAAAGTAGTAAAAACTTGTATAAAAATATGTACGTACCTGAAGCACAAACTTCTGGTCGATAACTTTCTTCCCGACGCTAGGTTGAAAGTCTGGAGACTCAAGGAATCGTAAGAAGAATTCATACACCAGCTGTAAATCACATCAGAACCAATCAAATACGATTCACAACGTCAACTTCCACTAGTACACTCTCTCCGGGTAAACAAGTTCTTAATGTCACACATCATTCACATCCATACATACATATGTAAAAAATCCACCATCCACAGATCCATCCACCACCCAAATAAATACTACTTGCACACAAAACACATGCTACCATTAAAGCTGAACTTGGTATTTGCATTTTGTTATGTCTACATTTTGTAAAAAGTACGACAATACACAAACACTTGCAAAAAGCAAAACTAAAATATTAAAACATAAAAAAGCACAAACACACACACATACTTGTGCTACAAAATATTGAAAAATAAGTTTTGGTTTCTAATAAAATTATGCCATCTCACGCACCACTTGAGTCAAAAAGGAAAATTTCCCTTCCGATTCCGCGCTACACATTTCACATCCCTCTTACAAATCTGCTGTCTGTATATGTAGATGTGTGTATACCACGTATAAAAATGTCTGCTACTTGAAAGAACAACGACTTCGAAAACTCACGTCTTCTACCATAATCACTTTCATATTTAATATATATACTATTCTATATGTATATACTTCACTCCGACACAGACTACTCCACTCTGACACAAGAGCGGAGAGGAATAAAATGGGGAAGTATTCCAGAAACAAATTTTCAACACTACCAATATTGATAACTAACTAACTAACTGAGTAATAAAAGTAAGATCCCAACGGATTCAACGGAAGGCCTGGGAATCCAAAAGACCAATTTTTCATTTATGTATGACCTTCCCATTCATTCTCAGACTTTTTCTCTTAAAATCTGGAATGAATAAGACAAATTACATACAAAATACAATATTATTACACTGCTATGTAATTTTCTTCCTATTCATAAAACATTTTATACATATTACATGTACCGTCACCACCCTTCCACACGTGCACCAAAAATGGATTATCGAATGCACTGAATGAATACACAACTACTGTGGCAAAATCCCATATCGACTACATACAACACAGATACATGCGTCTCTTTCAGTGATTCTTATCCCATTGCTGCAGAAATTCAAGAACACGTCCCAACGACTGCGTACTTATTACTTCTACAAATACCTATATGTGTGCACATTTGACCTACCAATCCCAAAACTTAACAGAAACCCCTTCTTCCTAGTTAAAACAAAATGAGATTTAAGCATGCATACTAACTAATAATAATTATAATCTTCGCCATTGAAATATGGTGCGGAGATTGCGATTACTGAGTATAAATATAATTACTATATCGTCGACTAAAGTACAAAAGGGGTCATAATTTTAGAAGCGTTGTGCAAGAAGGGGATATATGAAGTGACCGCTTAATTTTCAAAGGAGCCAAGTCTGTGCATGTACGTACAGAAGCGTAGCCATGCGAGCAGCAGCGGGGATGCGTATAATTTGTAAAAGCAGAGAGTTGGAACTATCTCGTATTAAGGATTTCTGAGTATAGCGCCTTTTGCACTTTAGTCGACGATATATACTATCAATACTTCGTTTTTAAAAAAACGTCAACAACTTCAAAGTATTCAAGTAAAATGACATTCACAAAAATTCGCATAGATCCTTATCATCACGTGGATTTTCGATTTAAATAGATTTACCAATAGAGCATGAACCTTGTCAACACAATAACATAACTCCACCATATTACTAAACAGCCATAAACCTAACTGAAAAGTAATAATAATAATTCCATGCAGCTCTAAGGTATACATACTCAATCAAATAAACATGTTTTCCTCAATAGACATTTCCTATAATATTTAGCTAGTTTCCAGCAGATATGATGATATAGCTTCTATTGATAGCGATCACACAATACTACAGACACAGCTTTATACAAGGAAATATGTAGATTTATGAGTTTCAAATTACAAATAAATCCTCAAATATTACATGTTTTATTTAAGCTTATAACTGCAGATCCATACACTTTGCATTCTGAATAAGACAGGGAGTGCGGAGTTCGAAAAGGCGACTCTACCAATCCTACATTCCAATGCACGTACCTACCAGTTATTAACATATCTTTATGTTGTATGTACATACACGTAAACTAACACCCACGAACACTCCATATATTCTGTACTGGCAAACTAGCACTGCACTACATATTAAATTAAATCTAATACTATCACTATATCCTACATATATGATTTTTTGATAATAACTGGTTCCATTATATGCACATTGCAGTAAAAAAACTGTTTGGCAGACTGGCTTTCCTGCTGCTCCCTGCCTCAAAATCCCTTCCACGTTGTCATCACGCCTTCTATGTAACTAACATACACATACCCTACGAAATGAGAAAAAATCCACGGATTCCAAGTAAATACATTTCATTTCCATCTGCATATCATCATCATATCTTCCTTCGTCCCAGTCACTCAGTTCAGCGTCATACATAAATACATATACCTACACAAATATTTCTCTACCTCAAGTTTGCATTCTCTACGAAAATTGAACTCCTTCCGAATACAACAACCCACCAAGTAAATAACTTTGGTCTAAAAATGCAAGCACATATTTACTTACTTCTCCTCGCTTCAATGAAGATTTTTCAAACTTCTTTACGATACGAAACTACTACATATATGCTGCGTACTGCGTATATGTACTAGACACCGTGATAACAAAATCTGAATTCTAAATAAAACCTTTTCCCTCTTTTATTTTATCCCTTAGATCTCCTCTCCCTACCACTCACTCCCCATATAATGATCTTTATACTGAAAAAGAAAACAAACAGTGAATGGGAACATCATTGTTTTTTAAACATCTAACGATCACATTCCTTTCTGCATCCTCTCTCTTTCAAATATAAATATTATTATGTACATACCGTACATAGACTAACCACAAAGATGAGCCATTCATTGACAGACACAACTTTGCATAATTAATTTGTTTAAACTCTTAAAAACATGTACGAGTGAGTACCTTCCTTCCACTTACAGCGATTACACTAACAATACACAATATATTCATATTTTAATTAGCAACGGTTTAGTACTTGCTGCTTATATAGTATCTATACAGTAAGCCCCAACCAAGCAACAACAATTTAAAAATAATTTCGCACACATTTATTGTAAAATGCTCGTCAGAACCAAATCTTAGTGGAAGATTTCATTCAACCTGACATTCGATTCACTTACTCACTCATAAGTTTCTCACCAACGCCAAGCACCACCACACAAATGTTCATACACCATTTTCAGCGCATTAAAATCCTGGTGATTCATCTGCATCCCTAATAATGTGCTCTATCTACATAAATTCTCGATAACAATGCATCCTCTCCCATTCCATCGCCATCATCATAGGAACTAAAAGGTCAGGGTGAGAAAGAGCTAAGAGCTAACTAAGATGATGCGAACATTGCTTATCCTTTAATACTTTGGTAACTGCACATAAAACTGAACAAATTTACTTTAGCTGTATAAGTGCATACACCCTGTTCTTAGCAATTTACTCACTCAGTCAGTTCAAATGCTTCAGTGAGTTAAGCTTCTACTAACAATAAGACCTTTTAAAATAAAATAATAGTTTGATATTTTCACATTATCTGTACAAAGTATCTAGCGACACTCGCTCTTTTGGAATTACAGGTACATCAAAACACTTGTAAAACAAACAAGAATTAAACAGTAAATGTTTCCCTTTTAAAACGAAAAAATAAACACAAAAATGTGTAGGTAAAGTAAATATTCCTTCAATCTTTACTTTACGTACATATCATGCAATCACTACAATTGGAGAATACCAAAAATGTAATTAGCATCCTTGCAAATTTTTGACTGCCAGAGAAACCAAATGTAAGAAATTAAATCTGTTTAATCGTGTGTATACATACATACTCCTTTTAAACACTACCCAAATGACTTGTACCACAAACTGATAACCTATACCCATATCAACCAGGCTGCCTACATACACGGAAAAACTCTGAATGCACATGGCCTGGCTGACGTTTAGTCACTTTGTAGTACAATAACATTTTTTACCAAACTGGAATCTAAGCACATGTGAATACTTGAAATTCTTTCCCTAATAAAATTACCATGGATGGAACCACTTACTGAATCTAGCAAGGATGCATCTACACAGAAAAGAAAGACTGCTACTTCAGAAAACCCTCATACTGTATAACATCAAATCCCCCTTTGCATATAGTAAGTCCGTTACACTCAGGATAAATGCATACATTAGTCTTCAACAGTATTTGATATGTGCACTTTCATCCTTCCTAAATGTACGTGTATAGATATATGGTAACGTTTAAACCTAAAAATCTGCATAAACCGCTAATAAGATGGGAAGTGAAACGTGAGATAGGAATATATACCTCTTTCAAGTATACACACATCACACGTACTTGCAATCAAAATGCGTACTGTAGTATAATCTACTCTATCTGAGATATGTAAGTGCAGCAAAAAAAGGAGACTGCTCCTCTCAAGTTAGCTCAGGTTCATCATAATCATATGCTGATTTTTAACGCCTAACTTTTTTTAGCTTGTTCATTACTTCCTAAAGCTTTTTTTCTTTTCCACTCTTAACACTCTTTAACTTTCATGGTTTGCAACAAACAAATTTCTCTTTGCTTATGAAAACACGTATATAAGTACTTGACAACTTTAATGTGAGTAAATCCATTATTAAAGATTTTCGTTTACGGAGCCAATTAATGTCAATTCTACTCATTACACTATTGTGTTTGAAAGACTTAATAGATTTGCTACCACTCATGATGGCAAGATGATGGTATACACAGAAATTGACAGTTGCCTTAATTTACAAACATCTATAACATTTAACCTTTATACATACACATATTAAGCTACTACGGGTATGGCATGAATAATTCTTGCGCATGTTAAGTTAAAACTACATGCACTCAGTCAGCATCAACATTCACAGCGCCTGAATGACTGACTGACTAAAACCACTAAGTGTCGAAGATCCTTCAAATCCTTAAATGGATAGATTTCATTATGCACAGTGCATGTATATGCAAAAACCTCTGCTCAAAATACAGTCTCGAGTATCGAACAAAATGTGACATTACATCTTCCAACAAAGCACTTACCACTACCACTTTATAGGTAATGTAGGAGCAGAAACTATGAGGAATTCACAACCACTCAGCTGTAATCTTGAGAATAACAAAAGCAAATACCGTCGTCGTAAGTTCAACGGCAAAAAGCTGACATTTCCCAAACATACTGTTACTACGATTAACATGCTACACACAATTAAACAAGTACACACACACATCCTATAACCGGATGAATCCATGAAGGTCATACATTATACATAATCACAAAACCTAAGAAATCCGATCCAAAGACAAATATAAATCAAAACGGGTGGGAACACCCGATTACACACAGATATACTATAAGAAACCTAATGTTAACTCACCTGTAAATGAGGCCAAGAAGCTTCAAAAGTTGGGTCGTCCTCTTCTGGGTCAAAGTCAGGATTATCACTTGGCGGCAATGCTCGGAACAAGTTCCGTGCAATCTGCAACGAAAAGGAATAGAATCGGGTAACAAAATGTGGCCTACTTATAATCATTTCCTTAGAATCTCCTTTGAATAATAATAATATCTTTTCCTTCTTCCACTTCCTCTTTTGATATTATTATTATTATTATGACATCTGTATGCTCCTCTCTGACAGGAGGAACAGTTTACTGGTGGCAATAATTCTAACAGCAGCACCGCACACAACCAAATAAGTAGTAAGTAACGAAAACTATGATTGTCACACAACTACCCTCAACCTGGCTGATTGTGAGACGAAGAATAAATACTATACCATCTATGAAAAAAATGGATTTCGTCCTCAACCGGGGATTGCAATACAAACCCAGCTCACTCCGAGTTTTTCACTTCAACGCATATCAACATTGTCAACATACATGCATAGATATTTACGAAGTAAATGTCAAATGCAGTCCTCTATTATCAAAGGTGATTCCACACACATGGATGCTGCTGACCACATATTACAATGTCGATATAAATAGTCACACTAAAGCAAAATTTCAGTAACCACCGTTTGACCTTCCTTTAACTCCATTTTACTATTCATTAAGCCATAAAGATTCAATCAATGAAGAAAATAAGAACAATTACATACATATAGCACAACTTTTAGCATGATAAAATATTTGTATAGCCAATACATATGTATATAACGCGTCTGAGTTCACATTTAGGTTACTTTCCACCTATAATATAGTTTAGCTTTAAAGGAACTACCACCCAGCGACTACCTAGTACTATGTAGGTAAATATCTGCTAGGCTAAACATATTTATATATGTAGTTTATTCAGGTTATATCGGCCTTAGCCCTTCTAACCGCCTCATATTACAATATTTTGCTAAGCTAAATACATGTATCGTACTACACGAACAAATTGTACCCACCGAAACACCAAAACTTTCTACCTCTACATGTCAGAATACCAAGTAACATACATAGTAGAGATACCAGGAGGGTAAAAACTTAATATGGATATAACTCCATGGATAGAACCCGTAATTCCAATGCAAATATGGGACGTAAATTATTTTACGGTGGAATAAAATGTTTCCGGAATTTACACGCTTCCATTAGCACTTACACATCGACTACTTCGTCATTCACACTCACACACATTTCATGTATGGTGTGGAAGCATACATTGCACAACACATAATGGGTTTCATTATATCCTGAATACCTACGGAATATATGCAAACATAAAGGGGAAACCCTACAATTTCATCCTTTACCAAGTTCAAGTCCGAGCTTCATTTAAATTACCCCTACAGCACAACATGTAGAAGCATGGAAAATGCTTGAGTTAACTTCATGTGTTCATGTCTGCAATTCATGGAATACTTAAATCAACACACACACTCACACAGCAGCGGAACCTTGCAATCATGTTAAAATAAACTCCAAGAACTACTAGGAAGTGTGAAAAATGTCATTTTACTTTTTAAAATAAACAATAGCAACACAATGCTACATCCAAAGGAAGCTATTTCTACATCAACTTTGTACTATAGATAACTAAGTATGTGTAGTGGCAAAACTGACTGCAAGTCAGTAAAAAAAGACTGACCATTACATGACATAAACCAAGCCATTCGGACAAATGACATCGTTCCACAGGGAAAAGGTTTTTCTTCTACCAACCCTCACAGAACACAGAATGACTAACATAATTTACTACACTTGCGTTTCTAGTAATAACGCGAAATTACAAACTAGTCTAATTTAGCATATATTTATCATAGAATGGCACAAAATTCGATTCTTAAATCCAAGTCGGCCGAAGTCTACGACCAATTTTTCTTAAAGATAATGACTTGAATGGAACTCTACGTACGTCTACAGACAGAAACCTTCCCTATAAATTCACGAAAAAGTAATCAACAAAACAGTCTGCATGAAATACATGCATGTGTGTATGCATGTACGAGTATACAATAATTCCGACAGGCTGAGTAGATGGAAAGACCCACTCGGCAATCCCGACAAAGTGTTCCATTCCAGCATATACTACACCAATTATTTTTGCATTAGGACAATAAATATGCAGACACACATATACAGATTCCGATACATATCTACTAATACGCTAAGAGATCTGTTCACAATAAAACCATTGACCTGACTTGCATCTATATTGCCACCAATTTCCCCTCATTATGTTACACACCTCACTCAGTCAGCCTTTCCCACAAAGTGTAATAAGTGATTCCGACGTTGTCAATTTTACGGAAAGAAAGTCTTAAAGTTAACTTTCGCAAGACTTCACAACTTATATTTTCCACGAGCATATACATGGAGTTACGAAGGATAATTAATGCTGTTTCCAAATCACTCGGCAAAATTCCCTTGTAAAGACATTAAGTGTGCTGTGCTCCAGTAATAATAAAGAAGAATTAAATTCTTAACAGCGTTAACTTTAATCGCATTATGTTTTTCTTCCAAAATTCTTCACTGTATACAAATCTTCTTACGCATTACGAAGTAATCATATGCAATTAATTAGCTGAAAATAAGAGGTGAAATCCTTGAAAGATGTTCATGACGTAACATTTATCTTACCTCCGTCTTTCACGAAGCAATTAGTATCCGCACATAAGGCTTATCTGTGTGAGCTAGATTAGTGTGTGCGTGTGTGTACATAACGTTTCACAACTACATGGGAACATAGAAAGGATGGAGGATGGAGCCATTACATATTTGCGTAGATTTTAGATTTATGGTAAAATATCTCCCTAGAGGTGTATATTTACTTGGCGGGGCACAAGATCTGCCAAAAATATCACATTTGTAAACATATCTGCAGCTTACCCTACTTATATCCTGTTTATTATTGTACTCAAAATCTCATATTAAAGATTCCCCTGTTTCCTTTTAAATATCCATGTGCATAAGCTCAAACTAATACTCTCAAAACCAAAACTATTCAACGAAGTAGCTAAAAATTTATTTATTCAGTTCTACTATAACGTACCTTACCATGCCTGCATATGAAAATTCCAATTTAAGCTCCACGTTACATCAGGCTCAAGTCTGAGGAGATCCTACCTCAAAATTGTATTCTCGTTGAATTAAATCATAAATATTTTGTCAGGCGACGCTACAATACAATATCCTTCAGTATGCTACTAAACATACTTGGTACACAAAATGATGGAGCTTATATACAGAACACCATTCAATTTAAAAATTTATCTCATGAAAATGTCAGAAAGTTTGACAAGCTAAACTTTAATGCTATCTCTAGTTGAATCCATCGTCCTGCGCTTGAGCGGCAACTTCTACTATCACTATCGTACCTATACATACTACCATACACACACACTCAATTCTGCCATACAGGAAATCAGATATATACAACTATATCGTTCTACACAAGAAGAGTCAGCGTGTCTTGGCAGACTAACCTTGGACATGATTGTGCACGTATACATTATATACTTACTCCTAACCTTAAGGCATGCAAACAACTGCCAAATGCGAATATCCTACTGAAGGTCTACACTACTGGAAACTTTTTAGGATTCAGGGGTCTAGTGAGGATTTCGCATCCCACGCAAATGTCCACATTTATTTTTCCATAACACTTGCTCCATTTTCACTCTCCAGCATATACACATACGATATACACAGAAAAGAAGAGGAGCCTTGCTGCTCTAAAGTTTTCCTTTCCAAATGGAAATCGTATTATGGAAGAGAAATTAAACATGCCTGAATAACTGAAATAATAACAAAAATATTAATTGCTCTTCACGGGTCCCAACAGCATAACCCACCTTTAGTCCCGTCCCTAGTACTTTTCCCATACTTCATTGTAAACTTTAATAATTATTATTTTATCTACCTTTTGATATCTAATCCAAATACACAGGGGAGTCAATGAAAATTGTAAATGTTAAATGTTGTGCTGCACATGTACGATGTACGTCTGCACAACACACACACGCTTATTAAATAGAAACGCCTTGCAAATTTTATTATTTTATCCATCCTCTTCCAACTCTGCCCATTTAAACCTTTTATTTCAGATCATCTTCATGATGTACACAAGAAGCATCCGAGAATGAACTGGAAATAAATTTACCATGCAAGAAAACTCGTCCTTCCGAAAACTATACCATACGTTTCCTATTGTTCCCATACCAACACCATACGGAACTGTATCTATATTATCTATCTCCTGGTACAGACACACCTAACTTCTTCCTTAAAGAGCTCCGCTATAATGCTATAAAACAAAGCTAAGTTGACAGAACCGTGAAATGTATACACAGAAAACACCTTTTTACAGCTAAAGCCCTAACTTCATCCTTTCCAAAGGCATTTACATATGCTCATTTGGCGTCGTACAAGAGGAGCATACATGCAAAGCTTATAGTATGGTTGCTATCTTTGAGACCAGAACTGGAAGTTGTTGAACTTATCAAAAGTTCTTCCAGCCATAAAGACAACGTTTTTAAGCACAAGTACTCACATATATACAAATATGTACAAGGAACATACACATGTCATAGTATATGAATATGCAAGAGTACATTAATATGTTAGAATGAGAAAGAGGAGTGAGAAGCCTCAAAGAGTTGAGAGTCGTAAGAAAAGTTATACAAACAACGTCACTACAAACGTCAGAAAGAAGTAAAAGTACCCTAAGAGAAAGAAGGGAGGTTCGAAGAAACACTGCACCAACCCGTACACTTCCCCAAACACTAAACTACATAACTGTGAACATTATGGGTAAAACAAACGTGCCCGAAACTCTCTTTTTTCAGGGAAAAGGCAAGGCTTGCCCCTCTCTGGGAAAACCTAGTCCATCCATAAACACAAGAGAGAAGGGGACAGACAGTGAGCGGAAGAAAAGCAAGAGAGAGAGAGAGAAAGCAAAAAACTTTCCTTTAACTTCAACTTCTCGTAATATTGGTCTTACTCTCGTACATCAAAAACTACAAAGTACTACCCCACGACTTCTCATTCAATAACAACTAAACCTTCTATATATTTCCCCCTAGACATAGACTATTCAATATTATATCCAACTTATATCTTGTAGAATGGAAACCACAAAAAACTGGATGTCACATCATGAATCTTCATGTTTACTAGTAAAATGTTCCGGTTACGCTATACACATAATGTATGCAGTTTCTAGTTACATCATATTTCCCTATCGATTTCTACATTTGTTCCATAGGACCTCTTCCGGTTTGCTTTCAAGGCTTCATTCATAGTTCGAAAAATTGGTTTGGAATTGTGCATAAAAAAGTTACATCAAGCCCAACACTTCCTCACTCGAAAATTTGACTTAAAATAGTAGAGGAAGCTCACCTACAGCATTTACTATGACTCCATAGGTGAGGAAGAGGCGAGGTTCCAAGGTGCTAGGTACAAGATTCGATGGCTTTAGTCGATATATGTAATGCTACTAAAAGTGTAAACCCTTTCATACCATCGCACCATTCCTTCTTCCTGATCCAACTACTTACAACTGTCCTGCATCTGCATCTATCTACATACAAAGTAATGGAAACATCGACAGTTACGATCGAAGTTATAACGTTCGCCCCGGTTCAACCTCTTTTTTCTAAGGACCGGCAAGGAAGCTGGAGAATTTATAGCACTCTGCGTGTGATTCAGCAATTATTCCTCTTCCAACTCCTTCCCTACAACCTATTTTTCAAACATGATTTCGCTACTGCGATTCTCCCCAAGAGCTGCCCAATTCCATCCTTTTGATACTACAATCATACATGAACCTACATTACAACGTTGCATCAAAATATAAAAGGAGTCAAATAAAAGGAAGATTAGGTCCAGGAAATGCACAACTGGTGCAGGGAAAACGCTGCAAAAGACGTAACCAGCAGACTACAAACAGACAACGACGAAGAACAAACAGCGAGAAAACCGAGCCCAAACAGATACGCATGTTTTTGAGGCATACGATCATTCGAGAGGTTCACGTAAGTACAACTGACTGAAGGCAGTAGTGAGGATGTGGAGAATTAAAAATGAAACTAAGAATTTTTTACGTGAAATTATTTATCTCCCCAGTAATAGACGCTTTCGTCAAAATTTAGCATCACCGTACAGTTTCAATTTGGTTTACAAGCTGAGAACATAAGCCTTCTTTCTTTAACTATATATACAATCGATTTCAGGCCCGATTGGATTCAAAAACTTGGTTCCTAATTTTATTTTAATTATTTTATTGACTCGACAGAGAGTGCGAATCCCATTACATTAGAAAATAACAATATTGTATAAATAAGTTAATATTTTTGGGAAGTTACAAGTTACAATTTATATATACTCCTCAAAGTGAGACAGTGAGAGAGTCCACAAAGGAAAAAAGCACGTCACCAGAAATAGAAATACGGGTAACTCATATTTGGACCGCAACAAGGCTCCAATTTAATCTTCATTGCTAGTGTCCCTGGTCCCTAAAGGTCAAGCCCCCAACATTTTCCATCAAGAGGAGTGAGGGAAGTTTAAGCATAATACAAAAAGTGGATGAATAAAAACCATGGATAAATACATCTATATCCAACTACATACGTCATTACTCATTTCCACCTACATTAATCATTACCCCATGTAAGAAAAGTACCATTTCGATTCTTCCATTACGCTTCCTAAACTAATACAGTTATAGATATTTGATATACATATGTACTACTATTCCCAAAGAACATCCAAAGTTGTCCTTGCTGTAACAACCGAGAGACCCAAAGGCAGAAGCCAGAAAGACAAAAATGGGACAAACGAGAAAGCAACAGAGAGAGAGAGAGAGAAAATCAACCAAAAAGTTACGTCCATTAGAAATAGAAAGACCTTAAAATGTCAAATATGTACTTTGACTCCTACTGTACTACAAGAGGGGTCACAACTTCTAGAGACCTACTACAATAGTGAGAGTGTAGGTAACTCACGACGCGCAATTGCTGATGGACATACTGACTTACAAAGAGCGGTACAGTTAAGCTACATACATATTTGAGCCTCAACCGTCCAAGGGCATAAAGACCCTAACTGTTACATCATCAGTTACTCTCATTATAGTGCACGTGTCGCTACTACATATCACATCTCCTTTACTATACCAATTCTTACTCCTGTATGTAAGTACCTAACCTATACAACCCAGCATGCATTTCCAAGTACAATACATATGGTTCACTTTCTCTATCGGCTCATGGTCAAATCTAAGCTGAACATATACATGACAAGCTCCAGTTACAGCAACGAATGATAACATAGTGTTTACTACATATACAGAAAAGTGACCCAGCGTGTACGGCTTGTGTGCCTTGTAGTAGTAGTAATAGTAGTAGTAATTGTAAAAAAGGAAAGTTTCCGACATAGTAGCTCCAACTAGCCCTATAGTTTCGAGCAGAGTTCTTCGAAAACATTGCTAATATAGCTATAAATATACACACGCATAGACATTACTCACACACATGTATGGTGGGAGTGAGGAGAGAGAGCGAGAGAGAGAGAGTAGGAGGAAATATGAAACCAGTAAAAGCCCAGGATGAAGAAAAGTTACTGAGGATTAGGCCTGTCTACGTCTAAGGAATTTCAACAAGGCTTCCCTACTAGTACAGATGCATATCCATCTACATGTAGATATTTCTCTTTCGTATCATTTCTGTCCTTCAGAAGTAAGACCATACAACACCAAGTA
>JAQFXU010003405.1:0-16353 GCA_034693705.1 Spatulosminthurus flaviceps | reverse complement strand
AGGAAAAAAAATATTTTGTACAATGATCGTTCCATGGTTAAATGTTGTGGTCGATCCTAGTTGTACAAGCTCATATAACCTTGATGGGACATTATGTATTCCTGAGTTGGACCGCTGCTCCCTTTCTGAAGAGGATTATTCCAGGTATGATTTCTCCACTGGGAGCTGCAAAAGTAGGAATAAAAAAGGAGAGAACATGTGAAAACAAAGTGAAAATACGTTTGAATCTCCGACTTAAATGGATATTTGAGCAATATGTATCATTCAACAAGAGCTGAAGTTGTGTGAGTAAACCTATGTATTCACCCATGATTCTACGATAACGTGAAAAAGCCTTACGTAAGTATTAGTATTTTAGAACATTCGATTGAATTAAAAGATTCGATTTAATTAGAGCATTCGAGGATTTAATTGAATCCAGCTCGCAAGCGATGACAACTTCACCAAAATCAGCTCTGGGAATCACATTCATTATGCGGATTTCCTCAAAACTGATAGCCGAAAGGAAAACAAATGAATAAAATAACTTGGTAGTTATTTTTAGGTCTACATGTAAAACCTTTATAGATGTAATATTATTTTTATCCTCTTTCAAGAACATTTGTTGTACCTGTAATATATTATATATGTAATATATTTGTGATGATTATTATGATATACAGTTTTTCATCAACAATAATACTTTACCGTCCCTTTTTAAGTTGAGACAAGCTGAGTAATCCGTTGAAATTCCGCCTCCATTACATTCTGCACTTTATTCATCAATTTTTCCACGTCTCCTGGCCCATACTGTTCAGTATTAACCGGAGGTAGAACTGAGGTAATCATTTTACCTTTTTAGAGAACAAATTACGAGACATCATTAAGTATATAATCATAAGAATGAGATTTTAAGCTGAAAATGGTTTTTACCAGAATTAAACAACTTTTTCTCGTCATCAATAAAGGTGTAGCGAGAGAATACGACTGGAACTATGGGGAGCTTGTACTGAATTGCGATGTAAAAGGCGCCTTTTTTGAACTTTTGAATATTCCGCTCTCTGGTCCGAGTTCCTTCCGGAAATATCCACAGTTTTGTCTGCCCTCAAACAAAATATTGTTTTTAAACGTCAAAATATTTCATGTTTGTAATTTATTGTAGCAAGTCAATTCCTGAAATTTCCCAATTTTTTTACACCTTTGGAAATTTATTTAATTTCTGAACATTTTTCCACATTGTGTCCACTTCTACTTTAATTGATAACCTTCACATAGCGTGAATAATAATGAGAAATTCAGCAATTTTGCTACATAAACTTTTTACAATGCCACAATTTTTTTCTAACTATTTACCAAATATAGGAAAATAAAAGTAAGAGCTAAAATTAACCTTGTTTTTATGAATCATTTGAGCAGATTCGCTTAGAATCTGGAGACTTTCCTTGGATTTTGATCGGTTAATAAAGATTCCACCCGTCAGCCAACAGTATAATCCGAAGGGGAAAACATATAGAACTTCATGCCTTGCCACTATTGCATATTTTCTCATGTAACTTACTAAAGCTGAGATGCCTACACAAAAAAACAATTTTCTCTTCTTTTTAAAATCCGCAATATTATTAGCACTAAGTTATATACAAATACAACAGTACAATTTTTTCTTACAGATCACGCTGTAATTTTTATTTTACCTATCAAATCCAAAAAACTCTGATGGTTGGAAACAACAACGCAGGCAAAATCCCCATCCAAATGCTCTTGGCCTCGAGTCTCCCAAGAAATCCCAGCCATTTTCCTCGCAATATATGCAATGGGTTTCTGATATCTAAAATTACCCGAATTAATATCATTTTGTCATTTAAGAAAAAAATACCTACAAGAGAACCTCAAAAAAATTTATTAATTAATTTTATTTTATCTTTCAAATGAAAGCAGAAATTATGCAGTTTTTTCAAACATAATAAAACTCACATTCCATTTCGGCAATCTTTAGGCCTCAAGAGGCAGAGAGGTATGATGAAAAGCGTGCCTATGAGCAAAGCCAGAGCACAACTAATAAATTTTACATAATAGTAAAGTCCCCTTCTCGAAAATCCCATGTAAACTGCCAAGACAAACGAGATCATCCACGCCGAAACCCACAATCCTCCAAATGACACGAAGTTTATGATCATTTCCTTCCTTTAAAAAGATAAAAATCTCAAAAGTGTTTCTTTGCAAAATATCCTCGATTGGATTTCCAACTTGAAAGTTTATTTGCTCCCTATTTAAATGAGAATGGGATTACTCCAGGTTTCCTCTCCAACTGCTTATGATGAATTCATACATAGCAAAAAATAATTTCCCGGAAACATTTTCCAAGGACCTGTTGAGAGAAACTCAGCTCAAATGCACACCCACAAGCTCACAAGTAGTACCTTCCTTTTGGTTCCCACGGGAAATATCCATAGATAGGCTTCATTAATAATCGGAAATCTTGTTTACTACCATTATTTTCCCAGTCCAAGTCGGAATGCATCACACATAGAAATTCAAGTCCAATCCTGCCCACCTTTTTTTAGGGGAGAACAGCTTTTATTAAAATGAAGAAAATTGCCGTAAGCAAATATCGCCCGATGGGAGTCGTAACTGGAAACATTATTAATCTTTTATAATCAATAACTTTGGATTTTCCTACAGGGAGGAGTAAATTTGCTAAACAAATGTAGTTCTCAGGGTCAGTCATTTTTACAAGCTTGTTTTTAGTGCTATAGAAGACAGAGTTAAATCCAATGCTTCAAATATTACCATAAATGTACATGAAAATTTGCAACCCTAAAAATTAGTGGTAATCGCGTATCATGTATTCTGTCATCTCAAAATATCATCGCCCATATTTCCCTAATTTGGCGTGGTGATCAAAATAGATCATATTGGATAATCTAGGCACTGCTCAGAAATCCGTGTATTTATCCATTTCTGTCATTTTAATGAATTCTTGAAGTCCATATTCAAAAAACTAGAGGGACAAAAAACAACATGATTTCAATTTTAAAAAAAAAATTTTTTTATAATTTTTAAATCAACGCTGAAAGTTTTCATTTTAAAATGAAGAGCTTCCACGCCGTCCACAATTTTGGGCTGAACGTAACTGCCGCTACGTCAATTGCACACACATTGCGTAAATCGTTTTGTGTCACGGAAACACGATTACCATTTAAGTTTTGACACTGACAGATTGGACTGCTTCATTCAAAACACCATGAAATGAGAAGTGCATGGGCCAAAGATAAATTTTAAAAGCAATGATAAAAATGTTCCCAAGCAGTCCTTCGCGCCAATATAAGAAAAACTCCTTATAGGGAGGATCTTGGCAAATTTAACCACGTAAATGGAAACAATCCAACGCCTATTCTACCAAAATATAGAAAAATAACGAGCAGACATGGCAGTCCAAATTTGAAATCTCAAATGACGAGCACACAAATTTCATGAAATAACTGAAATAACCACCCTCCGTTCAGGAAAAATCCCATTGGGAAAGCTAATGGTTTTAAGCGCCAAAGTCAAATAACCACCCTAAATCGGATTTCGCACTGATATTTTGCAATCGAATTTTCGGATGATGAAACAGGATCAATTATTACATCCACACCATTTTGTGTTAACATTTTTAGAATAACATTTTATTACATCAAGACTATTTTCTAACAGGATAATTTAACAACAAATTAACAGCGAGACCAAATATATATAACAACACCTTTAAACAACAAGACCATTCTGGGCAATTTATGCATATAATTTGACAATAAAAAATAATTTTAAACAGCATTTTGAACAATAATTCAAAAGAACTGGTTTCATACCCTTGAAATATCAAATTAATCCATACAAAAGCTGTGACACTTTTTGGAGCTATTCACATTTTTCTGCGACTGAACCACGCGTTTCGTTAAAAGTGAAACTCGTTAATTTTCCTCAGACATCTTGAAGAGCTTCCTCTAAGCAAATGTTATGAGCAGACTCACAATTTGCTTAAAAACGTAGTCAATGAACGTAGGGATGGTGCTTTGATCGATCGTGTAGAATGTGGCAGCTTTAAATCCTTCACATCTAACTGAGGCCAAAGATTTTTCCATGTATTTTAATTCCAAACTAGATCTGCCTCCATTCGTAACCAAGGTTGCTCTCTTTCTCAACTCAACCATTTTCTCTTGGACTTGGTACATTTTCCCAAAGACGAATACAAATATCATCATAACATAGAAGCCGAAATATATGAAGAGAACTCCCAGGACTGGATTATTTCCCAAATGTTTGAGGCCCACGAAAATAAAAAGAATCGACATGAAAATTGTTAGCAGTTTTAGCAGATAATGGAAGTCTGCGTACACGTCGTTCACGAGTTGAACTTTCAGTTGAGCCATTCGAAATCCCTTGATTATGAGTTCAGCTTGAGTCTGATTTATTCCGCGCCTCTTTTTCAATTTCCTGCAGGAATAATTAGTAACAAATCATATTTCCCTTCCCAATTAATTTTTAGTTATTATAGCTCTCATTAAAATAAATTAATTACTATTCTGCATCTCTAATTCGAAACAAAAGATTTTGATCCTTAACTTACTCAATATTTTCGGATATCCGACTCAAACAACCTTCTTCGAGCAGGGACACTTCGCTTAGAACAAAGTAATCCGAAATGACAAAGGCTGCAAAATACTGAAGGCACACGAAGCATTCCAGAAGATACGTCAGAGTAAACGAGACTGGATTTTTGTATGCCTCGGGAATATTTGTAAACAACAAAACAGTGAATTCATTATCATTCAATTGGTCCCAAAGAAGTAGGGCCAACACGGACAGGAATGACGACAGGAAACCCACAGCGAAGTATATTTTTACCAATTCCGAACTTGAACGTGTCTTCTGGGAAATTATCCACTTCTTCAGAAACGATCTGCTTCCTGTCAGAACAAATGGAAAAGAAACATTGAAATATTGAAACATCAAACTTCAATCGAAGCTTCAAAACGATTTAACCAAACGCTAGACTTTTTAATATTTTAAGAAAAGGATTTTCAATGGAAAGACATGAAAAGAGTAAATATCGGCCTCCCTGTGCATTTTCAAGGACCTCGCACTTGGATTCCCACCCAACTCCATATTGAATAAAAAAATTCTTAATTTTTTTTGGAATGTATGGAAATCCTTTGTCCTCGTGTACCAAAGAAAGGAGGTAGGAATTTTCCGCCCCTTTTAGGTAAAATATGTACCTCATTAAGTAGCATACTATGCTTAGGCCGGCCAACATGACAATATGAAGAATGAAGCTGATCAAATTGACATTTCCCTGCCCATTTAACACTGGAATTAGGGCAAGAAATTTCAAAAGAACAATAATCATAAATATGCTAAATTGCAGTTTCCATATTCTCAGTCTCCAGACTCCGGTCTGGTATCGGATCGCCCCGCTCTCCCAGTCCAACGTCAGGGGAAGAATATTCAGTTTACCGAGCACATCGATTGCGATCAAATTAAACCGTAAATCCAGAGCGGAAAGCATTTTGAGATATTTTCCAAAGTATTGACAAAAATATACACCGTGGGGTTGTGTCAAACACAAGGTCCGATTTGGCTAAATATCTGATTTGGATGATCTCACAAAATATCAACTTTACAACTTTATTTCGAAATATTTGTTCGCACGATTTACCAAACATTTACCAATACTATGAATGGTACAAACAGACCACAAAACCAACGTCAGTTTTTATTAAAACTACTAACAAATCCACATATTTTCACAACTATAAATCGTTTAAAAAAATGAATTCCACCCCTTGAAAATTATTGACAATAAAACGGTAGTTTTCGATGTCAATATTTCCCAAGTTTAAAGCAGTCCAAATTTTGTTTATAATCAGAGCTTGAAGAGCTCTTGTATGTTGCTTGTTACAGTTAAAGTATAAACGTTACTACTTCATCTCCATCACAGAATTGGAACGTTTTCTGAAAATATTTGATATTCAACTCAGGGAAATCAAAAGGGTTTGCTCACAAGTCAATGCTGACACTTAACTCGTACGGAACCTCGTATTCATACACGTCTGCCCCTCCGGCTTTACATAAAAGAGCCTTACATAAAAGTGAGAATGTCCAATTTAATTAAACTCAGCCATGATGGGAGGATTGTCTCCCATAAATTAGGAAAAGCCTTTACATTTATGAATAACCAATGAACCCGTGGCACCCATAAACTTTCGTCTGTTTGTAGCTCTCGAAGCATTTCTCCATGTAAACGTTAAGCCCGTGTAGGTTATATACATAGTTACGTACATAACAGCCTCTCTCATTTTGCATGTACATACACATTAGTATACGGTAAAAGCTAGAGAGAATATTTTATGTTGTATAGAAAGTTGAGGGATTTACTTGCCGTGGAAATATTTTACTCCGAGCATTTCTTTCCCATCGATTATTGACTGAGAAAATTTATTTTTACCCCAACTTTATGTATGCATTGGGGATTTGCTCAGTCCGAAGCACTGGATTTTATGAGTTGAAATTATGCATGAATATTTTATAGGCAATATTGGACTAGCAGGAAGTTTAATTAAGTTGACTGCTCAATAAAGTCCTAGCATTTTAGTTTAATCCACACCTTTTGACGGAAAGAGTCTCTAAGGTTGCTTGTATTGTGGGACTGTAAAACTATACATATGTAGCATCCATACAAGCAGCCGCGAGACGAAGGATCAATAGAAACGTACATAAAGGGGGAATACAAGTTACTAATGAAGCAGGAGTTAAAATTCAGCACTTGAGCATCCATGACTTTAGTTGCGCGGTGGATGGGCCCTACATGTGTCTTTTATTGCCAGCCCTTTGTCGTTACAATGCTAAAAACCAGAGCACACTATTGCCAAAACGGATTATAATTTTCTTGTTTGAACAATTACGCCCAAACCCCTCCATCAGGATATCGTCGGCTAAAGTGCAAAAGGGGCCATATGCAAAAATCCTTAATACGAGATAGTACCAACTCGTAGCTCCTAAAAGTTCTAATGCAAAAAGGGGCTATACGCAATCAGGTAAATCACTGGCAGCACGTCCTTATTCTAACCATACAACTCATACACGCTTCACTACTAGCATTTCATCTTTTCTTAATACAAATGGCAACACTGAACTTCCTAAACCAATAAGTTTGACATCACTGGACTAATATGAGCACAAACGAAACAACAAGTGTGGCAGTTGGCCTGACAGAACTAACTCCTGTGCAATCTGTTTCGAATTTGGTAACTATTTTAGATCAAGGTAAATATTATTGATAATTAATTAATTTTTGAAACAAAAATCCTCGTTTATATTAACTTTTCATAGTTCTTGTTATTAAATCTTGCAAATTAATGATTTTCAGGATCTGGTTGTTCAGAAAATGTTCTAATTCCCATTTCAAAGGATCAAGAATGGATTTCAAGTGGATCAATAAAAGATCTTGTTTTAGGTGAGGATGATTTTAAACTTGAAAATACTAAAACAGTCGCAGTCCAATTTTTTCCAATCCAACAGTTATGAAATTAATGTATTTACATATACATAGAAACAATGTGGTTTTCTTCGCTATATAAGCGAATTACTTTCAAGATATATTTCAAGTTCTAATCTGTCTTCCAGCATCAATTCCAAGTGAACCTCTCCTCAACCCTACTGTTATCCTAGACTCATCTTTATCGATTGAACGAGCTGCTGATGCTACACTTGATGTAAATCCCTTTCCACTTGAAGTTTTTAAAAAATCGTAATAATTGATCAAGATTTGTTGCTAGGTATTTGTGTTTTATAACTATCAATGATTTTTTTAGTCGCTGACTCAGAAAAGAAAGAAGGTAGCGGACTCCGGAAGTTGGGCTAGAAACATCAAGAAAGATTTGAAGATGAAAGGTAAACGCTTTGACTCAAATAAGGAAAATGTCGTTGAAGCAAGATCTTTTGGGGAAAGGCCTGTCTGTGAAACTCACACCAAAGTTTACAAATGCAGTGAAGTATGCGAAGACCTTCGTCACAGAATTTTCACGTCATTCTGGAATGATCTCAATTGGGGACATAGAAAAGTGTACATTAGATCATTATGCGAAAAAACTACGGCTCTTAGGATAAAATCTTCGGAGCCCATTCGACTCAACTCTTTTCGATATTACTTAAACCTTGACGGAAACAATCGAGTGCGAGTATGTAAGCACTTGTTCCTAGCAACGTTCGGAATTGGTAAAAAGATGGTAAGAAATTGGTGCAAAAGTGATCAATTTAGACCCGCCCTGTACCATCGCGCAAATCCAAAGATCAATACTACACAAGCATTTAAATTGGCAGAAGAATTTTTGGAGAAATTGCCGAAACAGGAGTCTCACTATTGTCGACAGTCGAGTTCAAAACTTTACCTGGAACCTATTTTCACCACGTTTTCGCAGCTTTTTTCTGTTTACAAGGAAAAATGTAAAAGCGATAAACAGCAAGCGTTGTCAATTACTAGGTTTAAAGTAGTTTTTGAAAAATTGAATTTGTCATTAGCTGCGCCAAAACAGGACCTCTGTAATATTTGCCAACTGTTTGAAAGCAATGAAGTAACCCAAGAGGAGTATGAAAAACATGTTAGCAACAAGAATCGCGCCCGAGCTGAAAACGTATCCGATAAACAGGCGTGCTTGGAACAAAAAAGTCATGTATTAACTGTGGATATGCAAGGCGTTAAGCAGGCTCCTGTATTTAACGCTAACTGCGTATATTTTAAGTCCAAACTCAATGTGTACAACTACACGATTTTTCACCTAGGGACCCGCAATGTCAAGTGCTATTTTTGGAATGAAAGCCAAGGTGGTTTACCTGCATCTGTTTTTGCGTCCAATTTAATTGATTACCTTGAAGGAATCAGGGGTAAAAAACCAGTAATTATCTTCAGTGATGGGTGCGGATACCAGAACAGAAATGTTGTTTTGTCAAATGCGATATTGAATTATTCAATGAAATCTGGAGTCACTGTCGTTCAAAAATATCTTGAAAAGGGGCATACGCAGATGGAGTGTGACTCCGTTCATAGTTTGCTGGAGCGGAAGTGTAGAAATGTAAAAATTTGCCTCCCAAGTGACTACTTGTCGATTTGCATTCAGGCAAGGAAGCAACCTTATGAAGCTAAAGAAATTTCGTATGAAACTTTCAATGATTACTCCAACAAAGCATTTGAGCGATATACCTCAATCCGGCCAGGATATAAAAAAGGAGACCCCGAAGTTAAGGATATTCGAGCATTGAAATACGATCCATCTGGAATCATATTTTACAAGATCGATTTTGATTCTGACTGGGCTAAACTACCTCAAGAACCACGTAAACTTAAAGTTTGTGACCGATTTTATCAACTGTACAAGTCACCTTTGAAGTTGAACCAAAGAAAATGGGAGGAATTGCAAGTTTTGAAAAATTATTTGCCCAATGACTCACGTGCTTTTTACGAAAATCTTCCTCATTGATATTTTGTTTTTAATTTTAGCTTTCAACGTTTGGTTTTTGAGTGTAACTTTTAACGTTTTATCTTTGAGACTTGACCTAATTGTACTTCATGTCGTTCTCGTATTGATTTAATTTACCTAAATACATAGTCTACATAATAAATCACCAATTATATTTTTGGAATAAAATCTCCGAGTGTTAATGCAAATTAATTTGTCCAGATTTTATTTATCTACTTTAAAAGCTTGGATTGTAATAAGCGTCAAGATTGAATGCCAGTTAGCACAATACATGATATACATACAGACAAAAATCTGGTAAAACCATAATTTATTGGGCAAATTAGTATTAATTAAAATCAAAGTATACAACGCATCAATAATATCACGATCTTAGTAAATATAGTTTAATCCTTTTAAGCAGATGTTCGCACTATCAACGTTAGATGATTTCATTGTAACAGTAATTATTATTGTTAGTTTGTGTTCTCGATCCAGGTATCACCTTCGTTACCACTTTGATGAACCTAGTTTCTGACCTAAAATCACATCCTAAACTTTACGAAAACGTTTTTGACGAGATATCACCATGTAGATTATAATATTTTAATCTCTAATCAAATCACCACATGAATGCGAATGAAATTGTTGCGGTTAACTAATATGTCAGAAGCGTGAACTACTGTGAATCAGCTGGCAACTTCTAATGCAAGAAGGAGCTATATGCATTCCCGCTTCCCTTCACGTGGCCATGCATATCCACTTACATGCACAGACTTGGCTCCTTTGAAAATTAAGTGAACGCTGCATATAGCCCCTTCTTGCACGACGCTTCAAAAATTATGGCCCCTTTTGCACTTTAGCCGACGATATGGTGAATTTAGCTAAAACTGAACAAATGATGTGAATTGATAAAAACAGATTTTTTAATGTATCCAAGTCAAAAATCCCTTGCATTAACCGCAATGTGCCAAATATCATGAAACAAAATTTTAAAGTGGGCACCTCCAGTTTCAGACCACCAACCTTTCCCCCAAAACAAATATTATTGTGTAGCTCTCCTCCTACATTGGAGGCTCGTCGAGCATAGAAAATAACTACTCCGAAAACATGAAAAGTTTGTAGAAAAATGGAGTGCTGATTTAATTAATAAACTTCGATTAACAGTTACACAATAACTTAACGTTTTGAAATTCTGTTTGTGTTTACGTGGCTCGTTGTTCCAATGTGTACGTGCAAGTGAGCTGCATACGTTAGGGCTCAATGAACATATAACAATTATTCCCCACGTAAATTTAACTTGAGTTTGAGTGTACACAAGCATTTTCCCAAGTACGTGCATAAATAACTGACTGAGCGTTTGAGGTACCTCATGATATTTTAGTTATTCCACGCGCCCATTATAATCAAATTAGCACTAAACTTCCAATCTACCTTCTATACAAGGGCTTTCATTCATTATTATGTTGTTTACTAACAAGGCAAGTCTCTCTGCTGTAACGCGTCGATTTCCGATTTTTCTTCAAAATATGTTGGAACACCTCCCTACTACTACCCCGACGCATACCTTCCACCTGCAAATCGCATTTTGGATTTTTTTAAAAATCCAGAAATTTTGAATTTTTGCTTGAAATCAAAATTTTAAACGGCGCTCAAGCCGGGGATTTAGAATTTTCACCCGTCAAAAATCACTTTTTTTAGCGAAAATTTTCGGTTTCACTTTTCAACTACTACAACTCACAAGAGGCATGGTAACCTCTGTATTTATCCTGTTTAGCAATTTCGCAAGCTGTAAACTTAACTTTCACGAGTTCTAACCTCTAAATCACTTTTTTGCAAACATTTGCAGCTCCACTTAGAAGCTATTAGAGCTTACCGAGTCAAGTATTTGTCCTTATTAGCGATTTTACCTTACCACAGTATTCCCATGAAGAACATCATTAGGAAAATTAGCGTCAATATTTAGGTCACATACGGGAGAAAACCCGTCCTGCTGCATATTTTGCAAGAACATTGACCATCCTCATAAAGACCATTGAGTTGACTGACCATCTAACTGCTCCTCCAATGGCACCAAAATATTCGGGTCGAGGATAACTCGTCCATAGGCAACTGTTACGTTAACAGAGGTACCAGAAACCAGCGCGACGCCAACAAATGTGGTATCAGGCGGGATACAGGATCCCTTTGTTATTCCAACTGTTACTGTAACAGAGGGTGTACCAGAAACCAGTGCAGTGACAACAAGTGTGGTATCAACCGGGGTTCATGAACCCATTCCAGGCTCTTCTACTGCAAAGACATTACCAAGGTGTGACGAATTTGTTTTTGCTGGATTAAAAGAAGGTAACAATTAGGAATTAATTCAATTTTTAACAACCCTGACATTACTCTACCTACATTTATATTTCCTAATTATATTTACAATTAATAATAATATTAGCGTAGACATAAAAAGCATGCTATTTTTTATTGTGCTGTGGGATAAACTGATTGGCACATGTTAAAATAATAATTGTAGCTTGGGATTTAGTGTGGTTAGATTGGGATAATATTCCCCAATTTATAATGGACTTTTCAGTGGGAAAAACTCGTTCATATTTCTTGAGGACGAATGCCCCTGGTTTTAATATCAGTGTGGAGATAGCAAAAATGACTGTGGAAGATTGCGGGAAAGCGCATCCGTCCATTAGCGTGAGTTGAGAATTTTCTTTCAATATTTGAATTAACTTTACGTTCACACTAATATTTCTTTTTTTGTAGATTGTGCACTTAAGAAAACAATATCTGGATTTTTGCGGAACATCCATCAATTCACCTGTTCGGCAACCTTTTGCTGCTGGGAGTCATGGATTTACAGGGGAGGTTCAGGTCAAGGCTGTGGGTAGGTGGGCTGCTTATGATGAAGCGGTGATGGTTGCAACTATTTGCAAAGGTATGATAAAAATACTTGCAAAAATTTTGGATTTGGTGAGAAACATTTTCATGGGAAATAATTATTTTGGGTGAATCCTATAACATAATTTGATGATGGAACATTTTGAACTCCATGCCCCTCCTTTTTTGTACCGGGCTCTGGCAGCGAGCCAATAAGCGCAAGCTGACAGAAGCCGCCTGATTAGCTTAAATCACACTCACGACGGGCTTGATTTAGGCTCGCCCACGAAGTGTGCTCTCCCTGTGCTAGTAATATAAAAAGTCGTAGTTAACTGGAGTGTCCCGCGGAGCCTAATTGTGTCAAGGGATTGGCTGGAATCATGAATCAGCTTGAACCAATGAGGAATCAGATGCTGAGGTTCCCTTGCCCTGCCTCCGGCTGCCTGTGTTTTCCAAGCACTTTGAAGGATTTCTGGACTTTGAAAATTGCTCATGAGCTAAATTTACCTCTTGGCAGGGGAAATTATATGAAAATTGGAAAAATGCAAGCATTTGGCCGGACCCTGTGCTTATTTCTTTTTGGCCTTGTTTTCTTTCAAAATCTAACGGAAAATTGCTACCCCAATGACTAAACGCTGGTGTTTCTGATGTAGGTATTAGATTTTTCCCATCATTTTATTGAAAACCTTGAACTGGTCAATGGATTTTGAAAGTTATCACATCCTTCCAACTAGTAATTCAAAGGATTGTAGTTACTTCAAAAGTTTCAATACTCTTTATAAAGGCTCTCAGATAAGGCGGAACAATGATATTTTGCCAACAAAAAATAATGAATAATCAGGTCAAACTTATATTCTCTGGAATCTGCTTGACAACGTAAGACCAACATTTGAAAATTAACCTTCAAATGAGCAAATCCATCAAAATGTCTCTTTGTTGATTTTTTTTCTCCTCTGAATGACACCATAATCCAAATGCTTATTGTTTATCCAAGTATTATCCAAGTTGATTAGATAAATAAATTTTGATTGACAGTTGAATCCTTAAACCAACAAAATTTTACTTGAGTTATTTTTTTTTAATCTAATTATTTGGAGGTATAAAAGATGAAAGGAATTCCAATTAATTATTAAATTGTGTTTTTCTCTCGCAACTTCTGAACACTAACTTTTGTTTCCGTCAGATTTTCTAGTCTTCACACTTTTTCCCAACGCGCCCCTAACGGGACAAAAAGGAATTTGCTGTCATGAAATTCCTATACTTTCTTTTGGTCCTGCCTCCGGCATTTATTTGTGGTGAGTAAAAATTTCCTTCCACCTTCATTCAATTTTCATGTAAAAATCTTTAGGCTCCTCCTCAATTAAATCCTTTTGTCAAAATCAAAATTACCAATACAATAAAACAATTAATTTATGTCTACAGATCCCAATGATTTGGTTTCTGCTTCAAGGTTGGAGGATTATCAGGGCAGTTTACCAGCAATGATAGAAGACATGTTAATTAAGCCAAATGCTATTCTACCTCGTCCCACCGTTTACACAGGTTAAGTACAAGTTACGGCACATGTCAACGCGTTCAATTGATTTAAACATTCTACACAATTATATAAGATAGCCTGTATTTTGTGGAAGGTTGCGGAGGAGTTATTCCACTTTCCCCAGTTTTCTCCTCAGCCATAAGCTACAAGAGAGAAGAAAAACTGGACCCGTACGAGTTTTGTGTCTGGGCTCTCACCCCAGAAGATCAAGTCACAAATGTTCGAGTGATAGTTGAACAAAATCTAAATGAAATCATAGATGGAATAGTTGTTCATTTTTTAAACCAAACCGAAATTACATCTTCCAGATTGTGAGTTCGAAATATTTCAAATTCATTACACATAATTTATTATTTAATAATTACTTTAAAAAATTCGCCTTTTTTAATGGTAATCAGACCAGGAACAAACTCAGTATTTAATTTCAACACCCCCCTCGCCTTCCTCGTTTTCTCATCCAATAACGGTGGAGCCCAATCCAATGGTTTTTACATTTCTATGCTTTCCACCGGAGAATCAAGTACGACTTCATTCACTGCCTATCACGTGAGAAAGGACGAAGGAGAATTTTCTTATCCAGCTGAAGATTCACTGACAAATTGGGACAAGACAATTGCCCTAGTGTTGCAAAAGAAAACCACGGGATTGGTTGAAAGTCATTTGAGGGTGACCCTGGAAAATGTCACGATTGATGAAGGCGAATCCATTCAAGTTTACAGCTTCAACGACCACAACTACACTCCACATATTGCTCAAATAGGAAGGTTGGATAGCGCGTTTTATAAACCATCTCAAATATTCGAGATTTAAGGAGTGATAAAAACTACAAGAAAAATAGCATTTATTGTTAGATAAAAAAATTTATTTTTCTGTTGAAAGTCGTTTATGTTCTTTTTCAGATTCACAAGAAACGCGAAATTTCAAGTTCATTCCTTCTTCCCACTTCTAATTCTTTCGGAGTCCAAGAATAAAAATTTGAAAGGTAAAGGTTTCCAAGTGAAATGGATGGAGTATGAGTATTCCATCGGATGAAGATCGGAGCCCGTTCCAAGACCCTTTCGCCCCTCAATTTGAGCAGTGTAATTATTTTAATATATGCAATTGACGCAGCGTTGATTCCTCAAAGAAACTAATAAAACCTAAGATTGACAAATGATCAAAATTCCGTGCAGAACATGGAAAAGCAAGCTTAAAACTCCTTTCACTGGCCATATCTTTAACAATAGCATATATGTGCTTTTATTCCCTTGGACATTTTCATGGGTTGAGTGCGTGCTGGTAAGAAAATTTATGTTAAAGCATGTATGAAAAAGCATGTTTTTTCTTTTCTTGTGAGAGCAACTTACAATTAGAAGCAATATTAGACTAGCAAGAAATTTAATTAAGGAGACGACTTATTCGTCCTTCTTATGGACTTGGATCGATATGAGTACACTCAGATTTTAGTACAGTCCAGTCAGAAAAAGCATTTTAATGGTTTCCTAATATTAATAGTAAATGTGTTTTAATATTACCAGAAATTTTTTCACAGATATAAAGTTTTTAACAAGATATTTTACCAAACTCAACAAAGCCCATGAGAAATTCGCCTAGGGTATTTTTCTTAATGGTGCGTGCTTTCAATATTTTTCATATTTTTGCTGGATCAATTTTTTCAAATTTTTGCTGGACCCATTTGTTCAAATTTTCACCCCATTTGTTTCTTCACAATTTTTTCCAGGGAGCTTCTGTTGGTGAGAATTTTGTCACCATGTTTAAATTAGTAGCGGGAAAATATATTGACGGCTCTCAAATGAATGGGACAAATAAGCCCTTATGGCCCCCTCGTATTTTGAAGAAAATTCCTAAGAATCAACTTTTGCAACAATATGGAGGTAACGAAGGATACAAGTCTCTTGCTCACTGGGTCAAATATTCCAATCCCAATTAGGTGGATCAACTGCTTCCCGAACGTGGCTGCATATTTTTGCAAATCCATTCTTTTCATGTTACATTTTCCCATAGAGCATTTTGGAGGGTAACTTAAAAAACCCGATGTCCCATGTCATGTCTTCTATGTACAACTCTATACAAAATTAAAAAAGATGCAATAATTATTATTGTTAATCCAAACCACTCCATTAATCTTATAACCACAGCGGAAAGGATTTTCAGATATTTCCCTGAGTATATATTTGGTTTGTCACATAGGAATAATATAGGTGCACAGGCACAACATGTAGGACATATGTAGGTAGGAAAATTCATTCAAGTAGGATAGATTAATCATTAATCATTTATACTTTTACACATTTGCATACATTATAACTATCATAGCACGTACCATAGGTACTCATAAAAGGGGAAAATGTGAGGAACAGCCCAAAATGTTGTTCCACTCACCTGGTCATTTCTCATTACAAGTAGGATGACCATTAATGTCAGCGCTCTCTCCAACCCCAGGATGGTAATAATGATAACAAGCTTTGT
>JAQFXU010003404.1:0-16354 GCA_034693705.1 Spatulosminthurus flaviceps | reverse complement strand
TTTGCCTCTTTTATTGCTTTACTTAACTGATTCATTTCAATTTTGAAGCTCTGATAGCGGTATTTTAGCCATTTTATTTTTTTAACAAGTTTTTTGATTGTAGTATTGCACCAGACCGGTTGTGAATTATTTCTGGACTTGGTAACCAGTGGAAACGCGATATCTTCGTATATAAGTATTATAAGTACGTCCTGAAGTCCCGATGTCCCTTATCACGATTGCTCAAAAAATACTTGACTGATTTCGTTCACAATTTTAAGGAACATAACTAAACCATGGGCTGAGTTCGATATAAATTGCAATTTTTTCGTGGGTACTTAAATCGTAGCCAAAAAAATATTTGTTCTCCAAAGCTGCCGTACCGATTTCATTTGAAAATTGTATGCATAATGAAAATGAGAGACACTCATTAACAATAACAACATACCATAAGGATCGTTGAAATCGGTTGCGTACTTTTTGAGAAAACAATAATTGAAAATTGAACGATTGGAACTGTTCTTAAGCTTTGAAAACCTTTGAATTCAAAATAAATTCTTCACAATTGTTCAACGTGTTCAAAGGAAACTTTATATTATATTTAGGTGTATTAATATGAACGACGCCGGCAGAACACTACGAATAATTGTTAGAAATGAAAGCTTTTGTAAATACACAGTACGCATATGTACTAAAAATGTAAACAAATTCATATTGTTAGTTGAATAGACCAATGGACAATCGAGCCTCGAGTTTGGTTTAAATCGGCGAAATTGTTTGATGTGTGAACAAATATCGCCTCAGATGGGCTAAGTTTCTACATGTATATACAGATCTACATTTGCATCTATACTGATAAATAATATATCTCGCGTATGGTCTTTTTCCTTTATAATAAATGTGCGTGCATGGACCGTGATGAGAGATGATCGAGGATGAGACGATGGGTATAAAAGAAATCGGAGCTTCAATTCGATCATTGAATCGAGGTGAAAAATTATTTGGTTGTTAACAAAATATAATAATGGCAGTAGTAATTAAATCTTCTGCTGCTAGTTGTGTTATGCATTTTATTTGCATGCAGGACGAATATTCACCGCTTCGACTTTAACCGACAGATTGTACGCAGAGGACTTTAACTAAGTTTTCGAGCAACAAAATTTGTTCTGTGAGTTACAACCATTTACTAGATTGTGAATGTGAAGTGAAGTCTGATTTGCGAAGAATCCTTGGCATTTTGGTGAGTTACATAACTTTATGTAACTTATATATTAAGGGCAATATTGTCGGAGGTAAATTAATTAGGGTAATACATTTTAGAATTTAATTTGATGTTGGGTTTTGCGATCTCTTAGTTCGACTTTAAAGTGTTAGTATGCATTGATGATGTGTTGTTGATGTTGATAGCATGGGTTGTTTTGGTCATACTTTTTGTTTTATTGGAGAATGCTTTTATTATATTCAGATTAGTGTAATCAAAAATGCGAAATTTCCGAGGTCCGATCCAGCGTTACCCAGGAATGCCTCAGGATTCGTCAGATGAGGAGGATGATGAGGATGATTTGTTCTACGTTCAACCAGTGTACCTGCCTGATGATTTCTCCGAGGATTCGGATGAACTAATGGACGAGGATGATAGAGTTCATTTCAATTTGGTCTTTAACGGGCAAGGAGAATTAATTGACTCTGGAGGTCCTCACGGGGATGATGAAGATGACTCTAGCGACAATTCGGCTGGAGACCAGTTCGTCTTTGACGATGATGGGAGTGATGGAGATAATGATAATGATACTGTTTCATTATCCCCTCACAATGATGGCGGTGATGCTGAAGATCATTTTGAAGGGACTACGGATGATGATTGTAATGTCGAGGAAAGCATTGTAATTTCTGAAGTGGACGGTGAGTTGTACTTGGGTGAAGGAGAGGATTTAATGCAGGAGAGTAAAGAGGCAAGTCTTCCAGGACCAGAAAATATTGAGGGTACCGTGGATTCCGCTGTCCCCGATATTGTTTCAGCGGATGCCAGAATGATTTACAAAGAAGTTAATGGAGGCTCTGGTGAAGAAAATTTTGACCAAGATATTTCTATTATTGAGATTGTTGAAAATGTGGCAGAAAATGAGATCACATCGAACGTTGAAATGTGGAGGAATGGATCACCACCGCAGTCTCAGCAAGAATCTCCTATTTATAACACTGCAGAGGTGGCTCAAGAGGAAGAGCCAAACTCCGACGATTCTTTTGACAAAGCGCCGTCGTCTTTACGCGAGTCCTTGAGGTCCGCACAGCATTCGGAAGCTGAAGAAATTGATGAGGAGGAGCAGTTTTGTAATCCAATGGCATCTTTGGATGATGAACATAATGAGGATATTCTCAGGGGTGATCGCATTGGTTCAACTACTTATTCTGAAAGACATGTGCTTAAATTGTTAATCCATTGGATCAAGGTATTCAGTAAATTAACTTAAATTAGTTAAGCATGCAAATTAAACTGTAGTTAGTGCTGTACATTATTGAGTTTATCTTTATTTTCAGAAACTTCAGGAATTTGGTTCTAACAGAGGGGACGTTGAGACCTCAGCGGAGATTATCCATGACGGTGGTTTAGACTCAGAAACGGAAGAGTCCATGTCATTGCTATGGGACATGAGTGCAGAGATGGACGTGATGCACTTCCTAATGAGTCACAATATCCTTGCATTGATACGAGATAATTTAGATTCTCCAAATTGTCCTACCCGACTGAAGGAAATAGCATTGGGTATCCTTGCCAATCTTTTGTCATGTCCCAGTATTTTAGAAGATTTCCCAGAAAAGGATGAACATCTTCACCTTGTAGAGAGAATCGTTCTGGATGGGTTAGCCTCTACCGAAGTTCCTTTGCTTACTCAAGTGTTCGCAGTTTTGAGGAGAGTTGTTTGTTATATACGCAATGCAAAGCCCTTGGATCGATGGATGACATTATTTCTGCACCAGGATTTTATTAATTCTGCTAATTTTTTATTAGCTAGCTCGACAAATGGTACATTTTAGTATTTTACTATTCCACTTTCATTTTGCATTCTCACTATCATAAGTATTGGAATGCTATCTATGTTATTATTAATTTTCTTAATGTTCACTTTTTTCAGTTATTCTTCTTGGAGATGTCATAGTTACATTTTTCACCTTAATGGAAGTCCTGAGCCTTCCTTATGAATCGGAAGAAGCTACTGATGAGGATCGAATTAAGTCAGAATCATGTCTCAGTGACAGCTTTAAACCTTTCTACACCAGTGAATTCGTTCCTTCACTGTGCGAGGGTCTTAACGAATTGCTCAAGGATACCAGAACCTCTGACCCTAATAATTCTACTTTCCCCCGACAAAGACCAACGGACTCTGCTCAGCAAGCTAGAAGTGTAAGCGGCACAGGGACCCGTCCAGATTTCAATGATGATATCGTCATTCCTAAGGGTCATGTTCAAAACGCTGTTTTGAACGGCATTGCTTCTTTAAGTTACCTGCAGAAGTTTGAAGCTGGGAAGGATATACTCAGTAAGGAGTTTCGTTAAAATGCAATTATATTTATGAATATGGATTTCCGGAACAACCATTGTCACTGCTTACGTATAATCATTAACCATTATCTATTTGTTGACGAAAATATCAATTTTATTCTATTACAGAACGACACAGTGCCCAAATTCAACAAGTCTTAGTGGGTCTTTTCGGCAAATTTGAATTATATACAGAGCTGGTTAATGACCCTGAAGTTCTAGACTATTTTGCAATTACTATTGAATTACTAAGTCTTGTCCACACACAAAGAGACCAAATGGATTCAAACGCTCTTTTAATTCCAGCGTCAACAGCGATCTCTTTAATTGAAAAAGAAAGAAAATCAAAGAATGAAACACATATGGTAACCCTGGGAAAGGAGGATGGTTCAGTGGAGATTGAACTCCAGTCTTCCCAAGTTTCTCCTTTCAGCCTTGTTTTCTACAACTATTTAATGACTATGGAGGACAAGTTTGGAAAGGATCCAGTGAAAGCTGGTATCTTATCTAGTGGAAAACAAAAATATAAGAAGTTTTATGAGGCTATTCGTTCAGTTGCAGATAAAGTACACGAGAGAAAAGCTGGTGAGAATTTTTCTGGGCAGTCACCCCTGGAGCATTTTTAAGCAATGTTAAAATATTGTACTACAGCTGTTGAATGTTAATCATAATGCCGGTATTTTCCTGTAAAAGTGATTAAAATTTCTATGCATTTTCGCTAAAACATGATCCTTTGTAAGAACTTCTTACTTCCATTACCTTACGTCTCACATCTCATATACAATACAATACAATAGATACATTTCATGTACAAAAGGCCATACCGAACTTACAGATCTTTTCTACTCAACTTCTGTATTTACTAGAAATTAAGCCATCCGCAGATGCGGATGGAAATCTGGTTGTTTTTGGCCAAAACTCATGAGTAGGAAAACCAAAGATTTTCCTAGTAAACTTCGCTACTTTCAGAATAGCAATATTTTAAGATATACTTCCTTCGTTCTGTAAAATCGATTTGCAAGTTAGTCTACACGCATTCAGTTGGGTTAAAATTATTGTTCATGTCGGGGTTTTTCGGTTTTACGACATTCGTGTTGAAATATTAAGGAAGAATACTTTTTGGGATTTTGTTTTACACAAGTGTGCATCTCCATTCGACATAAAAGGGACTTTTGTAATAGTGAACGTCACGGCTAACCGTTTTCAGAAAAACAGACTCTAGTCAAAGAAAGTTATAATTTATTTCATGTTTTGAATACTACACAGATTCCGAAATAAAAGCTTCCACAAGTATCACACAGAAATTTCTCGATGAATCAATATGGTATGTAGTATATATCTATACATATTAAATAGAGTAATGAAGTGACGTAAACCTCAACTCTTCTATCTTCTAAACCCTAAAACTACGTATTTAATGACTGACTGCATAACAAGTTTCTCCTCTTCACGAATCGATGCGATGTTGTATGACAACTCCCAGCGACCAAATAGACCAGTGTCACTAAATATTAAATCCCATGTCCCTCATGCATTTCCGGTGAGCTTCTATTAAATCCTGGCAGTTTTCTTCGCCTTTCTGAACAATACTGAAATTCAGATGTACAACCACTCGAGAATGAGAACATCAAATCATTATCGTCTGCTCATTTATCTACAAGCCTCAGAAGCCTTGCACAATAAAGTCATAATAAAGTATTGAATTTTTGTTTACCATTCATCTCGTGCTCGTTTAGTTTCTGGACAGGCACAACAAGCTTTACATTTAGGCTTCTTTTCCCCGTCAGCAGCCAATTCAGCTGCCGCAACAGGAGCAGGAGCAGCAACGGGCTGTTCCGGTATTTTTGTAGCTTCTAATAATCATGAGAAACTTTTATACCAATAGCAAATCACTACCCAATTTAGTATTCTTAACTCTAATACTATAATACTTGTAATATTGTAGTTGACGAGTAAATTATTTTTTTAATTCCTGGAAGTTTTTATTTTACAGCAGTGTTTCAAGAAAAAAGGCAAGCTTACGAGCACCCATAGTTTTATACTGAAATTGTTTTTTAAAGGTTGCTTTTTCTTCAAATTGTGAACTTGGTCGTTACAGCTCTTTCCTCTAAAGAATTACTGGTAAGGGCTTATCTGTAGGGAAAAGTGAAAGCAGAGAACTTTTTAAATTCTGAGACTCATATATGACTAAAAATGTTCATGTTCACGAGAAAACTAAGCAGTTGAAAATAGAAGAATTGGTAGATCCGGTAGAGGCCACAGTCGCATAGATAATTCGTATACCCTTTCAGTTTAGATACGGTTTTTTAGTAAGAACCATGTACTACTACACGTATAGACTTGAAATTGTTGAAAGAAATAATGCAATGAAACTAATGAAAAATGAAAGTAGTATAAAACAAATTGGTCAGAAATTCAAATGCTTTATGTCCCGCCGTGAATGTACCTTCAGTGCCTTTTACCCTTGCACCGCACCGGCATGTTTAACAACTCCTGTCAGCCCTGTGAGGCTGTGAAGGTGTTTATTATGTATTACCCAGGAGGAAAACCGCACAACTGCCGCAATAATAATTGACAATGCAACATTTTATTGGGTATGAATATGAAAGAAGAGATGCTAGATCATGCAGTACAGCTGTAATAATTAGCTGGACCAGTTTGACCAGTAGAACAGCTCCGAAGCATATCATGTATACGGCTTATACATATTACATTGTATCGGGGGTCACAAGGCAAAGTTGACGCATTAGTGCAATAAATTATTATTTCTTTCTCTCTTTTGCTTTTTACGTTTATCATCAGGATTTATTTAGATTCGGAAATTTTTATTAAGATTTAAAATATGGTTAACTTTTCTACGAAAATCCGTTCATAAAAGTGCTAAAAGAGCGTGACACTGGAATAGAAACGGGTCAAAAAATCATATTAATAACTAATTAAGTTGTAATCGCAAGTATGAGGTAAAGTAATAATGTGTGAAGTACAAAAAAATTATGTTTTTGTTGGAACTGCTGCTCAATAGCTCAATCGCTGTCTGAAGCTTTCCCTGATGAGCTGTCCTCATCCTCTGAGATAAATTCCTTGCTTTTGAAACCAGTTCCAGCTCCTTGAGATTTGGTCGGTGTGGTGGAGGAGGGAGCTGCAGGAGCAGATTTCTTTTCCTTTGATGGCTTACTCTTCTTACTAGATTTTGCCTTTCCGCCACTGTCAGAGCCTGAGTCGGCCTTGGTTGGAACGTAATCCTTCATAGCTTTCTCATACTCTTCCTTGGATTTTTTGTACTTGTCTTCCCATTCCTGAGAAATTGAGTTAAAATTGCGTTTAAGCGATGACAAGTTCAGACGATATAATAAATTACATAGGATCTTACGGTTTTATCTTTCAAATCTCTCCATAACTCTCCAGCCTTCTTTCCAATTTCAGTAACTTGCAAATCAGGATATTTCTTTTTAATGGACTCTCGATTCTCGTTCATCCAAATGAAAAATGCAGATTGGGGGCGTTTAGGCGCATTTTTGTCTTTGGGCTTTTTATCCCTCCTTTTCCTGCGGGTTCCTGGTTGACGCTGCAAACAATTTTCACAAAATTTAAAATACAATTTTGACAACATCGAATGAAGAAGTAACCGAAAAGTTTTACTGAGAACGCTGAGCCATTCACTAATATCTGTCCGATTCCAACTTACAATAGTCTTGGCTTTCTTGGGTTTTTCCTTCTTCTTTTTCTTGCGACGCTCAGCATCGGACCCACTCGCCGCAGAGTCATCCTCATCAGAACTTGATGAAGAAGCATTACTGTCGAACCTACGTAATGAATGAATTCATGTATAACACAAAATCGCACGTTAGTTTACAAAAATAATTAGCGACTTCATTGAAAACACTTACTCTTCAGCTACGTCACTCTTGTCTCCAGCAGCGTCTGGATTGAAGTCTTCATCTTCTTCCGACCCTTCATCACTCATATCATCACTCATCCTTTCCTGTGCTTCAGCTTTGACTCTTGCCAAATACGCATCTGGCTCATCCTCCGCGTCGCTGTTTCCAAAATCTTGATCGTACGAAGGTTTGTCCTAAAATTACATTGTGGTGAATACTGACATAGGATACAAAAATAGAAGTATAAGATAAAACCCTTCGTTACCATTTTGCCACGATTCTTGACTCGAAGGCTCTTGGTAGTAATGAAATCGAAAAGTTTGGGATACTCCTCCTTTTCGATACTGCTAAATGTGTGAACTACACCCGATTTCGTTTCGATTTCGAAATCGAAAGATCTGAAAATGTATGAAAGACAACCTTAGGATTTTGGTCTGTTTGTTTATTATCTTTTATCTTACAAGCATAAATGCTAAAATTCGAAGTGTTTCCCACCTGGTGCTACCCCCGCTTCTAGCAAAATTTACGCTGCTGATTTCTTCAAATCGTATGTGGAGTGGGGGTTTGTGAACAAAAATAAACCCTCGCTCAAGGGGGTACATGTACCCAGCTGCGGCTTTGTATGAGCAGCTGACAGCTGGTGTGCCGGAGACTCTATAACAATTGATTCAAATTGTTAGCAATGCCGTAATTTTCAAGTACTTGGTTCAGTGAGAAAGTAGAATTACCCTACGAAATTTCCTGGCTGCGTTAACTTTCGGTTAACCATGACCTTCATTAATTTACTGATGACTTCATACATGGGGCCATTTAGTTCCCTGGGAAGTTTTCCATCGTATTTTTGCTTTATTTCCTCACTGAAATCAATTAAAGTTTATGTTTCAAGTTTATGTTAAGAAGGTAATAATCATAAATCATAACACTCCTACAAATCTACAGTATTGCAATTGCATCATACAAAAAGAGTCGCTTACTCAGTCATAGGTAATTCAATGGAAACATCTTCATCGTCTTGACTGAATAGGAAAGTCAGGTAATGATACCGAGTTTGACCCTGTTTGATAGGTGGATCAAGGCTAACAACATAATAAGTTTGCCTTCCATCCTTGTGTGGAAGGAGGAAAAGTCGCAGTACCGTCGACATGGGAATTTTGTAATCGAACGTTTTACCATGAAGTTGGAAGAAAGTTTGAAACATTTTGATGTCATACCGACCTCTGAAAAAGTAGAAAAACTCATAATCTTCATATCACACCACTATTTTTATGCAGCAAGTAAGCAACTAACCTTGGAGTCAAGCACTGTACTTCACGGAAGATAGCAATTGCATCTCCAGTAGCGCTAATAATACTAGCCTTGCCCATAACCTGGCTTTTGAAAGCGTCCACAGGATCATCACCAGCTAGCTCACTAGACGGGATGTGGAATCGAAGCTCCATCAAGGAGACAGGGGCATCATCATTCTACGAAAAGAAATCGCAATAACTAAGTAAATTCCTCGCAAATAAATGCAGTGGCACACTAAACTAACTAGAATTCTCATTTCCAGCCCCCTAGACTCACCTGATGAAATTCCAAAGTAACTTCATTCTTCCCCGTGGTACACTGTGATACATAATTGAGTGGAACTTCAAAATCCATATTATTCGATACTTCAAAGCTCAGTACATTCCCTGAAAATTTAGCTGTTCCCCAATTCCATCCTTTCAGGCACAACTCCTTCTCCAGCATAGGGTTGTCGTACCTAGTAGAGAAGAACTTGGCAACTTTATCCTTATCCGTATCCTTGAACCCGCTAAACCTATAGAGGTTGCCCTGCTTCGAGAAGATCCGCACGCCCCACGACCCAGCAAACCTTTGCCAAGTCACCACGTCTATATCCGACGCTGAGACCTGTTCCACTTTCCCAGTCTTCGAATTCTTGAAGATAATATGTGTATCTGTGAATTTCAGCCTCCCATGAGCCTACAAAATGAATTCAAATAGCAATCATCACATTACCAGCCGAAAACTATGTAAAAGCAACCACTCAACCACCTTATAACTATCGTATAATTCACTCATGAATAATTCCATCATTCATACGCATCAACAGAAAACATTTTAGTTATACTTCATTACATCCCAAAAAAATTTATTACTCCAATGTCATTCTCCTTACCAATGCTCCTCGCTGTTCCAGTCCCATATCCGAGAACTCTAAAAAATCCATCACGACTTTTCACGCGTCAACGAACCTGCAAAATACCAAATGTCTCCAATGAGAACACTGTTGCAACCAAATGAACAAATCATGTACAATTTTCAACCGCTATATACAAGACCATTTTCATGTTCGAAAGCACAAGTTCCTATATAATATATAATATTTTATTTTCCAAAACGTTTGTCCCTATAGCATGACACCTCACACACGGATTTTTCACTCGCATGCCTACTGATTTCACTAATCGTCTTTATTTTGTACATGGAAACTTACGGGCTAAGAATACTGTGATTAATTTCTCCCTCAAGGTTTTGTCATTAGACACAAGAACCAAATTCTGATGACACCGAACCAACACGAGCCGCCCTACAAATATATCAGTTTTAATAATGATCCGATTTCTCGCACCAAATCACCAAATTATTTTTATATTTGTAAGCTTTCTGCCTCTCGAACTTGAAGCCGACAGTCGACACCTCAAGCGCAAAATTTTCCTTTCATCCTAAAAGCAATGAAAACCAAATTGTGAATGAAACCGCGAACGCAGCACGCATTTCGTCTGAACGTCTGATCCCTTTATTCTATCTTTCCTTTTATCATTTCCTTTACATGACAATGTGTTAGCATTGGATGACGGGACAAGGCAGCCTATAGCAGGATGTTTCCTCTGCTAGCCCGCCTAGAGCAACGAGGGTAATTCAAAATGGCCAGTTCCATATATAAATCGCGTATCGCGTACATATGGATTTCCACTTGAGAGAGGGTGAAAGGTTTCTTTCACTACTTTCTACATCAAGTCTTGGTCTCACTGACTCCCCTTGCAGGAAAGTCCTACTGCTGAAGACCATAAGTACTTATCTGACTTTCGACTTAACCCTTAAGCGTAACAATGGTTTTTCCCTTCATGACACTGGAATTATCAGTAAATAAAATGTATAGCTGATATTATGCAAATTGTTACATGTAAATGCTGTTTTCCCCGGTTAGAGTAAAGAAAGAAGAAAACAATTTGAATTGCTACCTGGCAAGAAGTCTGGCAAGAAGACAATTAAATATAATTTTTTTTCAAAGTACACGTATTTGATCAATCATCCCTGTCTACATAAATCAGAAAGTATGTTAATGTGGGAGATTTGGGTTTCTCAACATTATGTGCGTAAAATTATAAAAATGATTATATATCAAGATATGCTCAGAATTCAATCCGGGCAAAATATTTTAGTGTAAGTCAAGTTGGGTACGGATCTCGCTCATACCTTTGTTGAATCGTATTTTTGTGTGTTTAGAATTTGAATAATTTTTATATTGGCGAATGAAATTTCAAGGATTTTGTTCTAAAGAAATGATGATTAACATACTACGATTTTATTACAATTTTATTCTTAGATTTTTCAGCCTATTTTAAAAAGGAGGTGAGTTATAGGGATGACAAGATGGATTTTTCAGCAGGCACCTGGATTGGGAGTGGGAAAGGAGGATGGAAGCCGAGCTAGCGAAGACTCCGTCCGTGCCCCCGGTTCGCGGCAAAACCACATGGGGAGCTTAAACCAAAAACAACGGGTCTTTGTCTTTGTTTTAATCACAGGTCTGCTTCCATTGGCACCCTATGATTGGCATCTAGAAGAAATATTGTAATTAGAATAGAATATTGATTTTTATAAATTTAGACAGGGGGAGGGGCTACTTTGAATAGCCTTACAAGCTTACAGGCGAAAAATGGAGAAGGAAACGTGAGTGTTGTTTTTTACTTATTTATAGCCAGACAGCAACCTTTATCATTATGGAAAAAGTGGTCACTACTAATAGTAAACTTTGTTTGTAAAGAGGTGCTGGACCTAGCCCGGATGACGATGAACAAGATGCCGGCAGTGAAGGAACGCAAGGGTTTAATGATGAGACAAAGGATGAGGCGAGCTCAGCTGATGGTACAAATGACAACAGTAATAAATATCCTGAAAGTGGGACTGATGGTGAGAGCGAGGATGGGAAATCGCAGACAGCTGGTGAAGACGACGATGACTGCTACGATCCTTGTGCTGACCCATGCAAGGGAAGGCCAAGGAAAGGAGAGAGCTGCAATGAATATAACCCCAGGTTGTGCTGCCATGTTACTCAGTCTATGATTAAAGCAAGAATGAATGACAGGCGAGAGAAATTATCTAAGGATTTAAAATCAAATGAAAACAATGATTGCTGCTGTAGACCGCCAGACCCTCCGAAAAATATACCTTGCCCCGAGAAGCCAGATTGCTGTAAAAAAAAACCGAACAGCAAGGACAAGAAGCCGATTAGAACTGCTATGCTTGACCAAACGAGAGTTGCCGATGATGGAGGAGGAAGCAGTAGACCCACAATTAAATCCTACGGAGAATCAACTACCGTACAAGTTCAACCGCCATCGGTAGTCGCTGTCCCGAACATGGAAGCCCTTCCAGCAGCTAATGCCTCCAGTATGTGGGAATACTACTACAACACAGGATATGTTTGTGGTTACAACGAAAGTAACAAACGAAACCAGGACTACGTCAGTTGCACCAATACTTACTCCTATGAATATGGATTTAATACAGGTTCGACATCCAACAATTTTTCAGCTCCTTTTTACACATCTGAAACACTCACACATCCTGTTTTTCATTTCAACAATATTTTGGTTATGCTTTTTACAACTTTTATTAATCATCAATATTTAGGTAAAAAGTACTTAAAACGATTTCATTCCAATTCAATAACGCTAACAATCTGTCTGCATAATGTAATGATGTGCCTTATATAGGTTGGAACGCGAGCAATGCTAAAAATCAAGAGTATGTCATGGATAGCAATGACTGGTTTTATGAAGCTGGCTACAATTCTGGATTCAATGACAGCAATGACGCAAATGCGGCCTACACAGATGAAACTAACGATTATTATTACGAAATCGGGTAATACTTGAGTAAAAAAAAATGAGTTACCAATAATAATAATAATAAAAATAATTTCCACCCAATGTCTTTTACATCAATTCGTGTAACTTTATTTTATCAATAAACACTGTAGGTATAATTCTGGCTGGAATGACAGCAATAAAGAGAATGATGAGTACATTAAGGAGAGTAATGACTACTACCACGAAATTGGTTATAACTTGGGAGTCAACGACTCAAATGAAGCCAACGACTGCTATGTGGAGGAAATTAGTCGCTACTATTATGAAGTAGGCTATAATGACGGATTTGATAATTGCTGTTGTCAGAAAAAATGTTGTGCCCCTCCACCTCAACCTTGCCTTCCGTGCTGCTGTAATCCTTGCTGCTGTAATCCTTGTTGTGGTAAGGGTAAGGGGAAATGTAAAGGTAAAAGCAAAGAACAGGATAAGAAGAAAAAGGATGATGACAGTGAAAATACTGACGATGTTTACAATAACAACGCTAAAGATGAGGAATCAGATGAGGATGAGGATGGATGTAATAACGGCGATGATGATTGCTGTTGCTGCAATGATAATATCTGTATTCCAATTTGCTGCGGGGGTGCCAACAGAGCTTACATTCGTATTCTTGGGAGCTGCAAGAAGAAAGAAAAGAAAGGGAAAAAGGAGAAGGAGGAGAAGAAAGATAAAGATAAAGACAAAGATGATAGCTGTCAGGAATCTTCAGATTCTGATTCCGACTCTGATGATTGCTGTTGTGATTCATCCGATTCGGATGATGATGACTGCTGTTGCCAATCCTGCTGCTGTTGTAATCCGTGCTGTCAACCATGTTGCCAACCATGCTGTCAACCATGTTGCCAACCATGCTGTCAACCATGCTGTCAACCATGCTGCGACCCATGTTGTGATCCATGCTGTGATCCGTGTTGTGATCCGTGCTGCGATCCGTGTTGCGACCCTTGTTGTAAACCGTGCTGTAAACCGTGCTGTAAACCCTGCTGTAAACCTTGCTGCAAACCATGCTGCCAATCATGCTGCCAACCATGCTGCCAACCATGCTGCCAACCCTGCTGTCAACCATGTTGTCGCAAAGGCAAAAAGAAATCTAAATCAAAAAATAAAGACATTAAATGGAACAAACGAGAACGCGGTACAGATGCAGATGCGAAAAAATGCGTTTCAAATTGCTGCCAAGCTTGCTGCTCCAACTGGTGCTTTCCAAACTGCACAGGACGTAAAAACCAACAGGGTGATGACGCTGATGGGGAAGACTCGGGGTCACCACCACGACGTCGAAGCCGTAGTCGCAGTCGTAGTCAAAGTCCCTCAAATTCAAAAGGTGATGGCAAAGGCAAGAAAGGCAATACTTGTTTTGTTCCTTTGAATTGTTTCACAAGTTTTGGAGGTGGAAATTGCTGCTTAGGACAGTTTGGTCTTCAGTCCACCAGAACAGTAAACAGGACCGTTAAACATATCAATGCCCCTGCCCCCAACAAAAGCAAGGAGCAAGAACGAAATGCTTCTAAAAACCATGATAAGTTGAAAGCCAAGCTAAAACAACTTGAAGATCAGCTAGCAAAAGTCAACCGAGATCTTCAAACGTATGAGCGCCAAATGACTGAAGCCGAACGACAACTCGGTTGTGCAAAGCGCAAGATGTGCCGAGGAATGAGAGAACTATGCTGTGAAGTCCAATATCTATTGGGTAAGCAACAAATGGAGAAAGCCAAGAAAAAACGGTCCAAGCAAGACGACGAGGATGATGATGAATGCAGCAGTGACGAGGACGAGGAAGATGACAAAAGCAAAAAGAAGTTTAAAATACCGGAGACAAATGACACTATGGATGAAGCTCGTCACGAAACTGAGAAGGCTGAGAAAAAGTACCGGGAAGCCTGCAAGAAGCACAGGGAAAGTTGCGAGAAAAAATGTCGTCTAGAAGATGAACTTGCTGAAATCAGGCCTAAGAATCCAACAATCGTTTGCGCCGAGTATATTTATCAATGTGGCAGGCGTTTCAAAGTTGTCGTTGATTAAAATTTCTCCTTTTCCACCATTTCCATTTACAAACATCCATCCTTATTTTGATACACATGACCTTCAATGATGACATGGAAGCAAAAAGTAATTCTGTTTTAACCAAGTCCAACAGACAATTTTTTTGGCTCTTCCACTTCCTTCTCGAAGCACGAAATTTGCATGATAACAACCGTATTTTGAAACAAGTATGTATTGTAAAAAATTTCCCAGCAAGAGAATTACGTTGGGTTCCATCGAGTTGATTCATTGTATTTATTGTTGTTTATGTAAAGGAACTGGAAACTGCATCCTTGGGTCAGTGTCCTTTTTTTAGACGACCTTCTTTATGCCCTTAAAATTTCTTAAATTTCCTTACAAATAATTTGTTTTTAAACGCTTTTTAATCACCTTTATGATTTTATAACCTTCACCCTAGAATTAGAACTACGCATCTCTACAGAAAAATACATTACATGCATACGAATGAAGCTATACGTTGACAATGAAGGTGAACACCTCTATTTTCAATCAACTTATTTAAATGTTTTTATTGTATTTACAATCATTACACAGTGAATGTCTGTTGTGACAGTAGGAACAAAATAATTTATCAGTTAATATGGTAAAAAATCGGTGTCGAAATGTAAAGTGAAAGCCCGGAAGAGCTTTCATGTTCTCTATAGGCACTCGGCGGAGATGTGGAGAAAAAGTCATGCAGTACGCGAAGTCTGCGAAGTGAAACGTGAAACACTTGTCATGTGTTATATTGCGTTCGTGGAGCTGGAGTTGAAACTGCTTTGGCGGTTAACTTTACAAATCTATGTAACGTGTATAGCAGATATACATATAGACCGCCGAACAGCTCTCGCGAAAGCTAAATGTGTGGGATGTGGGACAGATAATAGAAATAAGAAACTTCAGTCGTGTTATTTTGTTGCTGTACAAAAGGAGGATTAAAGTACAGGAGAAACAGATTATCCTGCTCCTTTCACATATCCCCGGGCTTTGGCACCTGTTGCCTCTTTAGTTGACCTGACCTGGAAGCAAGATTAATCTTTTGAAGATGACGTCTATTCTAGGAGAAGTACTGAAGGCGAAAGGTGAAATACATATACTTAAGTTTTGTAAATAAGCATTTGCAATTATGACAGCTACATAGTAACAACTTCAGAATTAAAATGTCATATTATTCGTAAATTGACAATGACAAAATCCAGGCTATTTAATAAGAGTAATGTTTATTTGTTATGGGAGTTATGGGTTTAAATAGTTGGTAATGGCAGAGTAAGAGATAGAAATTATTTAAGAAACTGGGGCCAATAAATTTTTGCCGACTAATTTTTATTTGTTAGAATTGTGAAAGCTTCTGAGATGATGAGGATGAGTATATCAAATAATTCTATTTCAGCCAACACGTCACTGGATGAGTTTCAGGATACTATTAATAAAGTAGAAGGTAAGATCGTGACGATGAAGACGGAATTAGTGGAGTCATTGCATTCGTGTTTTGTGCTATCGGAAGCAGATATTGATAGAATCACGTCGTGGTCAATGGAAGTTAACAGTATCAAGGATCAGACTGATAATCTCCTGATGGCATTTAGTAATGAGGTAAGAGGAACTTTGTAAATAAATGAGAGGAAATTATTTGAGTGGTTGGGTATTACTAGGGAAAACTATATATTATAGGGATTATCTTGTACTGCGTAGAAAAAAATATTTTAGGGATGAAGATTGTGAAATTCTTCTTTAAATGAAATACTTGTCTTGTGACTGTGTAGAGAGAAGCTTATGCAACAACGTCGGATGAGATA